>JAECUM010050705.1:0-26139 GCA_016617855.1 Megalonaias nervosa | reverse complement strand
GTGTGTGTGTGTGTGTGTGTGTGTGTGATATGGACTTTTTTCAGTTATATTGCTGCAATGTCTTTAGTGTGGTAGATTATAACGATGTCTTGCAGTGGGACATCATGCCACAGACATGTAGCATCATATCCAAGGCAGTCACATTATCCTGACACCAGGCCTAACACTAACCTGTTAATACCGAGGGCCTAGTACCATTTTTACAAGTCTTTGTAATGACTCAGCCGGGGTTCGAAAACGCGATCTGCCGCATCCGAGGCGGGCGCTCTAGGCCACCGGAGTGGTTAATCCAAAAGGTAGATGCCAGATATAATCTTTGTTAAAAAATACGTTCCATTAATGAATTAATGTTAAGAAATATCCCTTTATACAATTACCATACAACAGTTTCAGTAAAGTCCGAATTCTTAAAAAAAAAATTTAAAATAATAAAAATATATAAGTAGTATTATAGAAATGTTGTTTAATGCTATGATCAGTTATTACTTACCAAAATATAACCATAGAAAGTAATATACATTTTAAACTGAACAATAGCTATTATTTTCTATTTATTTTGCTGCCAGGTTTATGCAGATCATAATTTAAGTATAAAGATGTAACAAAGCAAAACCGGTTACAGATTGGACGTACTTGCTTATTTCACAGTAATTAGAGAACTCTAAATTCTTCAGCTTATAAATATTTCACACAAAATGATGCTAGAAAATAGGTTGACATGTTCCCGTAATTATTGGGGAACTATTATCACTCTTTTCACACCTCAATCGATATGACTCAAATAAAAGAATCGAAATAACAAACCAGACCTAACGTTTGGATATATTTGTATGGAAACCTAACAACTGTCCATGTTGGGACACTTAAACTGAAATAAGATTAGTGTTATAAGTTCGATATATATTTATAGATTCATATCTATATATTTGCCAAAGGTTATGTGCCTAGTTTTACAGAAGAAATTTAAGAAATAAGGCAGATCATATTAGCTGTCTTTGAAGTGTTTAACTTAGAAGATCTAACTGAGCAGGACTAATACAAAGATGTAGAATCTTTTTACGAAAAATAGGGTGAATTTGAAAAGATAGAAAAGATTTTGAAAATTAATTAATGAATAGCAAGAAGTATGTACTAGTTAAATGGATAGGGTATGACAGTTCTTCTAATAGTTGGGATATGAAAGTAGTGGGTGGGGACACTTTACGGACAATGGGAATGTCCATACAAAACCCCCCTGGGACACTTTACAGACAATGGGAATTTATCATGGGCAAAACCCCTGGGCAACTTTACGGATAATGGGAATTTAACATGGGAATTTTATATCAATTATACGGACAAGGGAAAGTTGAACATAGGTTGGATTTGTATAGAGACAATAGGAATGATGACGTCACGTTACTGGACATTGACAACAATGTTGCAAGTGACTGACCTCAATGGTCCAAACAGGAAACAATGACATTTGGATTTTATCTTCTTCATCCTCTTTCTCCTCCTTTTCCTGTTTTTCAAAAGGTAATAAAGTTCCCAGGTATCCATTTTTGTTTTTCTTCTCAGGTAATGATAAGTCATCAATTCAATTCTGTCCTTTTGCTTGAAAATCTGACAAGTAACCGTTTCTTCGCTTTGTCTGCGCACTCTAGGACAAGAGAACTTCTATGCGATAGATCTCCAGAATAGTCAGTTGAGGAGAGGAATGGTCACGCAAGTCTTTATACCAATGATGTAACACTGCTTCTTCCGAGATGAGACCCCAAGCGTTCTCCAGATACTCGTCCAATTTTTCTTCTTGACTCATCGTCAGATATTTATCGTGTTGAATTTGACTGGGATGATCGTTTTGACATCCAAGGCAATCTTTCTTAATCAATTCCGTAATTTTATCTGCTAGGTGTTTAGCAAAACAGGACACTAAGTGTTGTTCTTGTTCTGACCATCTGGACATGACCACCACGTCCTCTTCGTCTTTGTCTTGGGGTTCTGCTTCCACGTTATCCTCCCATTCCATTTCCAAAGATTCTCCACCATTCAAAGAGGGATAAGAGTCTTCCATAGCTTCTAATAGTCTAGAATGACTTCTCTCAAACTGTTGATTTCTATCGTATTATCCAATTCGGCATACAAGATGACGTTCACCGTGCCTTCAGGGACTCTGTTTGCAAACTGAAGTTCCACATGAATCTGGCCTTATTTTATAGGGTGGAAATGTCCCTCGTCGCTGCCTTGCTCTGGAGAGAAATCAAAGGCCCACAACGCGTAACCTCCTGCATAATCGTTGTACGAAATGCCGTGGCTGGTGTTCGTCCCTAGCTGTCCCATGGCTTCGTACAGGGACAAATACGACCAAAGTACTTCTTGTCACCAAAGTCAGGTTGGAAGGGTCTGGTACACAGATTCTTGCCATCGCGACTGACTTCGATTTTGGACACACCAAAGTGATAAAAGAAGAAAGGATTTTCATTGTGGGTTCCGTTGAAGGCTGAATTATTGCCAATGCCAATGATTAAACGTTTAGGTAACTGTCCTTGGAACAAATGATCTTCGATCATGGGTCGCTGATCCCTGGTAATGATGAAAGTTTTCACTTCCACGCGTCGTATCGGATATGTGGCGGTCGTTCTGCCCAACGTGTGACTGATGTCGTTTCCCACTTTAGGTAACACCTCCACGTGTTGCACGTACAGTTGGGCTTCTTCGAGCTTGGTTTTGTAATTGGCAGTATCAGCCATCAAATGGAAAGTGGCACTGCTGAGATTCAGTCTCAGGTGGGCATCCACGCCGTTCAACGAATACTTGTCTTGCAACTACATGTCCAAATGCAAACGATCCGTCAGTCCTAAACTACGGCTTGCTTTAATGTTCTCTCGACGGGCCATAAATCCCGCATTTACATCGTCCCCAGCAATCGTAGTGCTGTTGAACTTGGTGATGCCCAGTGGGTCAGGTTTCCATACCACGCCAGCATCCAGATGAGTGTTCTTGGCCTCTTTTCTTTACGTCAAGAGCTTTTCTAGGTACGCTCGGTAAGGGTAAGTATCCGTGCTATTGCTGACCAGTTTGTTATTCAAGTACAAATCCACTCCACTGAACAAGGAATACATGAAAGTGTTGACGGGAGCTATCCTGGACACATAAACTAGATTGGGATTGTCTTCGTCGTCCGTTTTGATCACTTTGACTTTCAAATACAAGTAACTGCTGTTCAGATCGATGTAAGCGTCGGGCTGTCCTTTGATTTCGAACTCGATTGGAGCTGAATCCGTCAAAGAGGAGATGGGATGAAATTGTACCCATTGGGATTCTTGCATCGTCATCATGGTGGGTGGCATGGCAAACAGATCCAGTTCCGACTTAGAACATGGGCAAGACTCTTGGTGCATCATTTATTCTTTCTCTCTGTGATTTAATAATCAAAACCGTCTAATTCTCTAAAGGTTCTTCTTTTCTTGATCTTTCTAGCTCTGGGCGTGTGAAGTCCTCTGGAGGGGTGTCTTCGTCGTATCTTTCTGCTTTGTTCTTGCTGTTGTGTCAGGGAAGCAGAAATCCCTGGCGCAGCAGCGTCTGGGGCATTTGTAGGAGTTTCTCGATGGCCCTAAATGTCTTTGCCCGTTTGAAGCAAGACATTTTTGCCTGCTCTCAAGAAAGCTGTTTTGGGGTTTTGTCTGTCGATGATGACATTTTGGAGAAATTCTTTGCCTTGCGTCAAAGAGGCATCTTTCAAGACGTGCAATCCTCGTGTCACCATCAGTTTAAAAACGGGGGCCACTGAACGAAACGCCGATTTCAGCATATCTCCTAAACCATGTCCTCGCTGTCGAGCGACTCCTCGGTACACAGGATACATTACTTACAAGTTGTTAGAGAATCGTTTTCGAAAATGGAGTTTCACCGTTACTTTCCATTTGGAGAATGGAATATTTTGTCGCAGATCTCCTTTTATACCAATGTTGACAGTGTCGAAATACGACTTACTGACAGGCAAATAATGAGGATGTAGAAATTCGCGCTAAACGTGATAGGTGTTTCCACCTTCCCCGTCAATGTTAGTGGCAGAATCCACTTTGAAAGGAATGACTCGCAGTAACGGTGCGGAAGTGTGTCCCACCACTTTGTACTCCACCACATCGAAGTACACAAAGATCAAAATCAATCCTTGGTTGAATTCTACCGGCTGACGAAATAACTTAAAAATCGGGTGTTGCTAAAAATGCTGATGCAGAGGGAACATTGCTATCAGATAAGGTGTTCTGCTCTCCACTCAGTATGTGAAACAATTCAGGATTGAAAGTGATAGACAACGTCTGAGCATAGGCGACGAGCCATTTTATGGTACTCGATCGTGACACTTCGTTTGGCTTTCTCCAAGGCTTTGCCAAACTGAGTGTCGAAAATAGCGGCAATAGTGTTACCAAAAGTTAACCATTAAAATAATAGCCTGCGGAAATTTTTATCTCATACCTGTTCATGGGAGATTTGTCTTGTTTTTTTATTTTTTTGGGATTCGTAAAATTTAGGATCATTGGTATCCAAGTTGTCTTGTATTTGTGGATTCAGGATTTCGACCCAAAACGTCGTTTGATTTTCGGTGATGTTTAGGATTTGTGTAGGGTGAATAATTTTGACCAAAGCCACTTCCCAATGGGTTTCGTGATCCAATTTTATGGCCAGAGGTAATTTGGCCGTGAAACAGCACAATGTGCTCTTGGGAAACACATCCATGGAACTGTCATTGGGTAACGTTAAGTAAAATTGGTTATTCATAATTCCAGAGTTCTGCTGTCCGAGGGGTCGCTTGAAGTCAGAGCAGTGTCTAAAAAAGGATTGACGTTATTGTTGTTAGAGTGGTGACTGTTGGGAGGGTGACTGACATTGGGCACAAGGCTCCGGTTGTTCCCGATAGAAGAGTATTTCAGGGACGGATTGGGGGGAAGGTAACCAATGCAACTGCTCAGTAAAATAGTTCACAATTGTTTGTCTCCTTGTTGCAAACTGATATTGGCAATGGCAGCACCGATGACACAATACACCACAAAGATTTGGCAGAAAAAGACGATTTGCGTTTTAGGTACACGTTCTCCACACCACATACACATGGGTTGCTTTTGTAGATTTTGTACAGAAGAGCTGGGTGAAGGAGTGGTCACTGCGGTGGAAGCGGTTGAAACTATGTTGAAGGGCATGATGGTCACTTCTTTTTATAGTCGATGACTTGCGAAGCGTCGATCCAAGAATCAAAACTGGGTGGATATCCTTTCCAACGTACTTTGACTTCTTTGATACGTCTTTTCCCCACTTTTCAGGTTCTTCGATCGAGAATGCTTTCGATGTCGTACGAAGTGTCTTCTTTTTAGGTCACTTGTTGTAACTCGGGCAAGTAAAACGTTCCTTTCAACACTTCCCCGTTCATGTCTTCCAATTTATAGACGGCAGTATGACGGCCACGCACTCGTCCAGTAACACGAAACAATTCGGTGGTCCAGTTGGGTAGTAACCTTTGTAGAAAGTGCTTTGGTTTTGCCAATCCGCACCCAATCTCCCGTCTTCAACACTTCACCTTTCTTGGGGACAGTCACAGTCAGGGACGTACCAAACAGGCGCTCAAAGACGGTCACTTCGTTGTCGGGAGTCACTTCTTGGGGTGCACATCCGATGCTCCGAGGGTAGAATTGGTTGTACGCTTGGACCAGGTGCGGCAAGACGTCGATGTACTTAAGAGTGTGTTGATGCGTAAAATATTTCCGTATGAGTTCTTTCAAGGTGCGTTGAAAACATTTCACGATGCTGGTTTTGGTTTCTGGATTCTCGGTGGTGAAAAATGAATGTCTCGTTTCTTTAATTCTTTTTGGAAAGCTTGGTTCAGAAATTCAGTGCCTTTGTCGGTTTGCCATCGAAGAGGATGGCGACCACTGTGTTTCAACACCAGTTTTAAGGCTTGCACTAACTCATTGCTCGTTTGGGAAGTCAATGGCACGACCCAGGCAAATTTGAAAAAGACGTCGATGACACAAAACAAATATTTGTAGTCATGATTGTAGGTGGCCAAATGATAGACATCAGCTTAATGGGCTTGCCATTAATGGAAAATATTCGTCGAATGGGTTTGTGTAAGGTGTACTTGGCTTGTTCCTGTAACCATCGTTGCACTTGAGGTAAGCGGACACTTTTGAGCCGGGGTTTGGCAGCACGATACAATTTCTGAACTCCTCCGTAACCTGCAGGATGGGTTGGATCGTAGTAAATGCTGGCTAACACATTCTCCATCAGGAATTGTTTTTTAATATCTCACCTACTCTTCACTGATGCTACTCTGGATGGGGCGAGGTGGTGGTTTGGAAACGGCTTTATGTGTCCGATGTGCCACGGGAGTGGACGTGGAGGGTAGTGGTGGTAATGGGATCGCTTTGGTCTTCTTTTCATTTTTTCACTTCTGGTTTCCCTTCTTTCTTTTTGGCTTCTGTAAAAGGAGTGGACATCATCTTTTAAACCTAAGCTTTGAGTTCTTCTCGTTGAGGTGTAGGGGAAGGGGTAAACAAGGACGCTGCAATCTTACTAGGGATGAGACCTGCTGACGGTGTTTGAAAGACTTATGTTGCCTCTTCCTCTTCACGCATTCGTGGGACTGCGACTGTCTTGACCGCTGGGGGTGGTAGTGGTAGTGGTGGTGATGGACTTTTTATCAGGGCCTCAAAATATTTCAGAGTTGGTAGAGCTGATTCGACTAAAGCTTTCTGGTGGAAGAATTGAAGTCGTTGCAACAGTTGACCGTACCGTTGCGATTTTTCCGTTTCTGACAAATCGCTGCGATCCATCAACGATTGCAATTCTTGTTGTAACTGGGACATTTTGGTCAAATGAGGATTGTGAGGTAAATGCGGGTCCCTTGTTCTTGCCAAACAATGGAATTCCATCCATCGTTTGTAAGGCACTAAAGCCAGTTTTCTTCCTTCCATCAGATTCCAAAGGTCACGTCTGAGATCATTTGACTCCAGAGGACCCTTTTAACTTCTTGACCCTTTTTATCCTGGACCCGTGGGTAAAACACTTCCCAGGACTCCTACCGGCATGGCTCCTGCTATTTCTTTGACAAGAGGTCCTATTAGGGGTAAAAATCCCCCGCGTTGCACCAACATCTTTTTCTTTTGACGGATGGGTTTTTTCATTTTTATACGATTTGACGAAGAACGTGTTGATGTTTGGCTAAGCATTCTTTCTGGTGTTTAGACAAAGGTATCATTCCTTTAAAGACATTCAGGCAACATTCGCTCACGGTATCGATGACGTCTTTGGAGGCGGTTTGAATGAGTCCCAATGTTTGGCTAAACGAGGAGGCTGTCCTTTCCTTTTCTTTCCTTTTTTGGCAAGAGAGTGTTGTACACTTCTTTTAGTGGACATCTTTTTTGGTCCAGGAGCAAAAATACGCTGAAGTCCATGTCTTGACATGCCTCCTTTTGTCTTATTTTTTGGGCTGGTGGTAATAGACCAGGAAAACGTCTGAGAAGCTGTGGTAACAAAACAGTCATAAAAATCCTCTCCTTTTGTTGCTCCTTTTTTATTCTTTGGACGACTGGATCTTTTCAGGGGTAGACGTCGATGCTTGGCTATGACGAGACTGTCCTTTTCTTTTTTCTTTTCCTTTTTGGACAGGAGAACGACGATGATGGTGGTGGTGTGCGCTTCTTTGAGGTGACATCTTTTGGCGTATAGGAGCATAGAAACACTGATCCCCATCGTTTGCCCAGGTTTTTCTTTTAATACCGGAATGCGTAGCCACTGATTGATGACAGGAATCACGCGTCGTGGAGGGGTTCGCAACGGACTAAATCGGGATAGTTCTTGCTTGGATAAATCCAGTAAACTCTGTAACATGCCCGATCTCTCTTGGACTTTGATTTTGGGGGCAGGTACTTTGTGAGCAACTGCAAATGCAGCTAAAGAGGAGGAGGGTGTCACCGCTGGAGGAGATTTTCTTGGATTTCCATTGTTTCATCAAATTAGGAAGAACGGGTGTCAAATTGGGTTTGACTGGCATCAGCAGCAACGGACAAGTGGAAGAACCTGATTCTACTGGAGACGTGGTCACCGTCGCTGCAGGTCGTGGTTTTGAGATGTAAGGTTGCACCCTGGCCCAAGTGCCTCTATTGTGGGTAGAAGCTGTTTCCTGGGGGCTTTTCTTTCTCTGGGGACTTTTCTTTTTCTGTGGCTGTGATCTGGTCTTGACACTGCTGCTCGTTTTCTTCTTCTTCTGGCTACCTTTGGGCCGAGGAGTGGCTTTTTTCTTGGGGAGGACTTTGGGGGTATTAGGATTCCATTTTAAGAGGGAGTGAATGATGACACCTCCTAGAGAACCGCTACCTCCAGGTTTCAAAATGATTTGCTGTTTGGTTTGAGTGTCGATGCGAGGATCTGCCAGTTGTGTCAAGGCTACTTTGTTTCTCTCAAAAAAGTGTTTGGTTTGATGTGGAATGTGAAAGATGCCTTGCAGTAATTGACGTGCTGTCACCGTAAACCATCGTAAGACTTCTTTGAGACTGGCTTCTAAGACACGAGCACGTATTTGTGGATTTTTTTCGCGACTGATGCCGTACAAGGCACGAATCAATTTGACGGGAAGATGATACTGAAGGGACGTCATGTTGACGATGTGTGAGACAGACCAAAAGTGTTCGAGGTCTTTAAAGATTTTCTGTTGTTGTAGTTGCTAAGTCGTCGGGGAGGTGTACACGACAGGCCATCCGTCATGGCACCAGTGGTGAAACAGATGGGTACGAAATCGCAAATAATCGGGGGTGGTGGGTTTTAAATCCACGAGTAAATAGGCATCTGGGGTTTGAGTGGCATTGTCGTTCGCATGTGTCAGCCAAGGCGTTCCTAACTGTTTGGCTAAGACTTGCACTTGCGATTTATCTCTAGGGCTCTTAAACAAGACCACGTAATGAGCATTGAGACTGATGGTGCGATGGGCTTTCTTTGTTGAAACAAATTTTGGGTGATGTAAAGTACACTGGAATTACAATGATGCCCTTGCGCGTAAACCACAGTTTAATTTCTTCTTCGTCTTCTCCTGACATATCGTCTAAGATGACCAGATGGGTTTGACTTGGGTCAGACACGATCCCGTGATCTTCGCCAGGAATGCTTTCCACAAACACGTTTGAATCGCCTTGACTTTCTCGCACAAGGCTGTACGCCGATTGCCACTCTTTGTAACGCCACACGATACGTTGAGGTGGACGATCGATCAAATGATGGTTATGTTCGATGAAACTTTTGACAAGTTCGGTTTTACCTGAACCTCTTGGTCCAGCAATTAACATGTTAAAGAGATGGCGAAGATACAAGGCCTCCCAACTGGCACGATCTACGTTTTCGTCGATGACTTTGAAAGTGGAGAAAGAGGGAGCAGAGACAGCAGATTTAGCCATAGTGCAGGGAATTTTATTTTTGAGGCAAAGACAGACAAGACAAGAGTTGTTATACTTTTTTCAGGACACGTTTATTGCAAACTTTAAATGTGAGCACGAAAGACAAAAATACATAAAAGCCAATGGTTACGTACATGGATAAAATACACCTCAAAACGATCAAAGTTTAATAGAAACAAATCACTGTACAACATTTTTGGTGACGATGGTGTGATGTCCTAGGGACAGTTTTTAATGTTCTTAGAGTCTCTACGCCCTTAAGTTCAGTCACACAGGGGTCCTCCCGATATGGCCTTTCGGGAATGTTGATGACAGTCCTGTCCTGAAGGAATTGGTTTTCCTCGGTGACGGGTTATTCTTCCGACACAGTGACTAACACAGGCTTAAAAGTTACTTTTTTCACGGAACGTTTGAATTTATGATCACAAATCTTTGGCATAGTGTGCCACTTCTTTTGTCCAAGCCTCGAAGCCCAAACTTTTCCAGTCACGCACATCTGATCAGCGAGGGTGTAAGTGACAAGCTACACACACATCGCGTAAACATCTTCAGTGCCTAAAAGTTGACGAATCTTTTTTTCCCGTAGAGGTCGAGAAGTATCGAGATGAAAGCGCAAGACTTTAAATAGAAGGAGTCTCTCGTGTACATTTAAAGGTAACTCTCATGTTTTTTTCTGGCCGTACCTCACAGTACAGATCGTACCGAGCCCACAAGAAATCTGCCGGTAAACGAAATCCCAGAAAGCAAGTCACCAAAACACACTATATGACGACCCAAATTCATCGGATACAGTGTTCGTAAAAAGAGTTGGTAATCCACCACAGCCTGAATACTGTCATTGTCTTCCTTCCACGGAATCTGTTATATCAGGAGTGATAAAGGTCGTGGCATGGTAGCCAGTTTTTATACCCTCTTTGGTGTGAGGTAATAAGCGTACTTTTCGAACAGAACCGGTTTTATTTCAGTACTTTACCAAATATGTTTAGTTACTAACTCACACACCACACGTCGTACTGAAGTGTCCTCTTGAACCAAGATTTGTTCGTGTAAAAGAGTTTGGTAATCCTCTATCTCGTCCGTTTGAATTCGATGTACTAGGATCACCTTGTAAGTAGAATGAGTGGCATCCAAAACTTTATGAATCTGACGTGATTCATCAATGTCTGACCAATCGAACGCTTTGAAATCAATCAGTCCTCTTATATCATTTAGGTACCAGTGGTTTCAACATCGGTGACGTAACGGATGCAATTGTTCTTTGCGTTGGACTTGTATTTTGACCAACTTTCGCTAAATGCGTTGTCTCAGCTAAAGAGATAGATTCTGAATGTACTCTTCTAAACTAGATATTCACAGCAATGTCTTTCTTTTGTCGGAGGCAATAAGTGTACTTTTTGCAAAGAGATAATCGGACTCCAGTGGTAAATCTAAATTGTTTAGTCACTAACTAACACATCACACACCGTTCAGAAGTTTCCTCCTGAACTGAGGTAACATTGTGTAAAAGATTTTGGTAACCCTCTAACTCTTCTTCTGGAATCCGTTGCAGTAAGTCTACCTTGTAGATAAAAGAATCAGTAACAAACCAATCCTTCTCGCCCACAAGTAGGTGTTCAATGTCTGACCACTGGAACACTTTCATCAGAATCAGTCCTTTTATAGCATTTAGGTACCAGTGGTTTAGACAATTGTTCTTTGCGTTTCACTTGTATTTTGACCAACTCTCGTTATATGCGTTCTCTCATCTCCACAGGCAAACTACTAATGTTCTCTAGTAAAGTATCCGTCTAGAGATTACTGGGGATCCCACTAAAAGTAGGTAGTGACAGTGTGGAGACCATCGAGCATGTTCTAGGTAAGCGGATTCTTTCTGTTCCCAATGGTGAAGTGACACACAGCAACTGAAGCACTTGACTTTATCACCGTCGCCCAAGCAGATAAATTCGGTTCTAACTAATTCTTCGGGGGTAGGTCTTCCCAGATATATAGGCCACTTTCCTTGGAAGGTTTGGAATCGACTTTCAAAGTCGCAGCATTCGGGCAAACACACAAGTAACGAATATTGTTCTTTCACAGGTTCATTTCGATGAGGGTACGGTGCAATCCACATGGTTTCATGTTGACTATGAAAATCTGTAAAGAATCCACGATAAAGAGTGGTATCGCTTTCGCATCCATCAGGTTTGATACGCACAGCATCACTTTCCATGGTAGGTATGGTAGTAGTAGTAGTCACAGCAAAGTTTTCATGATGTGGTACTGAATCGTTGAGGTCACAGCGTACGGCATCCCTGCAATCGCAAGACACAGCATAGCACTCCACTTGAGAATCACCGAACTTAAATGGTATCTGTTTAAAAGTATTCATCTTTCTCACTTGGTGTTTGTAGTCACAATGAACTATCGGTCTTGGACGTTTTACCTTTTTATGTGCTGACCAATATCGGCGTGTCCGTACGGTAAAGTGAAGTGGTTGGGAAGCCAAACTCGCTTCTGGTACACGATTTGATAGGCTTTTTCCAAAGGCCGACAGACGATTTGGTGTGTGGCTAAACGTACAATCTTGTGAGGCTGGTAGGTGGTCACTTTAAAATCTCGATCCTTTCCACGCTGCAAGGCTTCTTTTAATACCCCAAAGTTCACCACTTGACTGCTGCGATAATTCAGTGTCAATCCTTTCACGTTACACTCGGTGTGCACTTCTCCTCGTTGGTCCCGGTATTCGTAACCGTAATATTTGGGACCGCCACTAGCAAAACTTTGAATCATGTCGTTGGGGCGCTCGTCCGTCCAGGCTCCTAAACAGTCTTCTTCAATGTCAGGGTCCTGGTGACCCAGACGATCGATGCAGATGCAACTGACAGTGTCAAAATACAACACACGATCTCCTAACAGTTCTAAAGCTTCGCACAATTTTAAGTGAGCATGGGCTGTCACGTAGGCCGCAATGATGACAGTTTCAAATTCGTCAGCTTCTACAAAGTCCAATTCTTCTTCCTTTTCGACCAGGATCATGTCCTTACGAAGGTCGTCCACGTGTTGCATGTATTTGGTTTTGTCTTGAATCATCTGGAAGTAGCGGAAAGGATCGGACAAATACTCTGTCTTGGGTAAACACGGTCGTTGTGCCAATTTGTCCCACAAGCAATTCAACATCACTTTAGAAAACGATTGCCTTCCTTCGTTTTTCTCCATTGGTCTAAAGTGATGCCCTCCTGGTCAAAGTATTTCTCTTTGAATTTCTTTTGGTCTTCGTGAGTGTGGCACCAGGAAGGATAGGCGCTGGCTTCTTGTCTCAGTTTCAAAAAGGCATCCACGTAGTCTGCGAAAATTCCTTTCTGAGTTTGGTCGCTCTTGTGGTATTTTTCTGTCTTGGGAAAGTGGTAAATTTTGTACACTTCTAACAATTAGTATCCCAGGTCCAGAGCTTTAAACAATTCCAAGCTGACCCACGTTCCCGTCAAGGCGCGTTCTTCCTGGGTGTGATGACAAGGTTGGTCTTGGTTGCACATTTAGGTACAAGTACGACACAAAGTAAACATCAGTTTTCCTTGGCAATGGTCAGATAAAACGGGATGGTACAAGTCCATGGGACGCAAGACTTTACATTTAATCAATCTTTCGTATTGTCGAATGTTGTTCAGGTCGATGTGTTACATTAGCAATTGTGGGTGCCATGCGGGAAAGTGACAATATTTGCAGACGCAAGGATACAGCGAACACACGTCTAAGTATTTGATTTCTTCTCCTTTCCCCTCGTCGGCTTGGTACAGCAAATAGGTGGCATTCGTCCGTCCTCCGTACAAACTGTCCCGCATTTTAGGAATGCCACAGGGTGTGTCTTTGGATATCCCCGCTTGCTGTAACAGGAGTTCTGCTTCTCTTTGTTGTTTGGCTCGGTTCGATGTTGGAATAATTTGCCAGGCTCTTTTCCATTCTGCTGTGTCGTTCTTGTCAGCGTACGTTCGTCCCACCACGATGGCTCGGGCTAAACACATCTTGTCTTGAGGGTTGTTAATTCGAACGAGGCTCTTTTTTGGTGTTGAGAAGGTCGTCTACCAATAACACCTTGTGCATCCAGTCCCTTGGGGAAGAGAAACGTGGGTCATGAACTGTGTCACTTTTCCATCGGTGATGTGAAACTTGTCGTTGGATTGTTGTACGTGTTGAATCTTGTCGATGACTTTGGAAGGTGTCATTCTGATGGGCTGTTAAACTCGATCCAAACGGGGGACTTCAGACTGTCTTGATAAAGGGAAGTCTCAAGCGATCGTCTTCTTTGGCTTCACATTGCTGTTTCAGTGTGGTTAACAAAAAATCCCTCACATCGGTGATGAACTCTTCTGCATTCTCCATCGGTACGTCGGACTTGATATCTTTAAACTTCACCGTATACGTGTAGGCTGTGGTTCTAAATTTTTTAGAGGAGCGTTTGTCCGTTTGTCGAATGTGGCAATACTTTTCAGGGTTTAATGGTGGTGGTGGACTTTGGTTTGGCGTAGACTCTCTGGGACTGGTTTCTGACTCACTCATGTCATCTTCAAAATCGCTGGCATGGATTTGAGCCAAGACGTCAGCTACTGTGCGAGGCGATAAGCCACGTTTCTGTCTCTTACTTTCTTCTTCTTTCTCCATGAAATGATTCGATCGTTCCATCTTAAGTGCAAAATGTCAAATGACTACATTTGAAACGCCATGGCCTTCTTTATATCAATGTAAGACCAGTGACTTGTCTATATAAAGGGTCAGTGTCTTCCCTCCAAGTATTAATGTCACTCTCAAGCCTACCAGAAAGATGGAAGAGCCAACACAGATCGAACTTGTGATCAGAGCTTTGCGAGGTGTCATACGAAGGTTTTCTTCAGAGAGCGACTGACTACTCCCCCTCCTGTCGAGATAAAAGTCAAGATACTTGCTATATCTCTCAGAAGAAAGGACATTGGTCTTCTGAGTGTTCAGACCATCAAAAAAGCAAGTCAGGTGTCAAAAGAGACAAAAGTCATTATACCTGTTATCATTGTCAAGAGAAAGGACATTAGTCTTCAGACTGCCCTAAGAAACAACAGGAGGAAGAGAGGAATTCCGAACAGGAAGAAGAGGAAGAAGGCAGACACGTTAAGAAAGAGAAGTAAGAGAAGAAAAGAAGACGAGAAGAAAGTGAGGAAGAAGAGGAGGAAAAACTAGTGACTGTGAAAAAATTCAGAAAAAGGAGAGAGTGAACAAAGACACAGAAGAAGCTAATGAACTTTATAAAGTGTTGTGTTGTGTTGTGTTGTGAATTGAATTGTACATTTGTACCAGAAAATCCAGAAAGAAAAGCGTAAGTGTCTCTTGGTGTTGATTTTGTATAATAAGGACCTACACTCACGCATTCACACATGTACATCATGGGGTAAACAAGGGATTTTGAGTTTTAATTGATTTTGGCAAATATTGAGTAGTCTCTTTTCGAGAGAAGTGGGTGGCCCTAAAAAGGACCGTTGGGTGTTAGTTTTTTAAAAAACAAACCCAGGAACGGGAAGTAATCAGCTTTAACTGCCTTATCCCTTTGCCACGGCCAAGGACTACTTCTTGATCAGCTCCTGTCGATGATTTGGTAGAAATCACTAGGGTGGGTATCTCTGGCGTAGTGACAGGGTTGGGTTGTTTGGCTCGGGAAGGTCTTTTTCAATTGAGTCGTAATAAAGTAGTCTGATGCATTTGTTTCAGACTCCTTAACTCTGCCAAAATATCTAAGAGTACCGTCACCGTTTGACTTTCACCGTCCTCCTTCTCTCCTAGACCCTGTTTCTTCTCTGCTTCTTCTTCCTGTCCTTTCCTTCGTGCCTCTTCTTCTTCTCGCTGTTGCTGTTGAAGGAAAAAAGCTTGTTCTGCTTCTTTCTGCTGTTGCAAATATTTCTCGATTTTCTTCATTCTGTCTCTGTTTAAAAATTTTCGACGTGTGTTAAGGAAGGAGAAGGTGGCGAAGGTTCTAGTTCCAGAAAAAATTCTTGCGAAGAAGAGAGAATATCCAGGTTTTGCCCATGTTAAATTCCTATTGTCCGTAAAGTGTCCCAGGGTTTTTTCTATGCACATTCCCATTGTCCGTAAAGTATCCCCATTCACTACTTATGAATACAACAATTAGGAACATTAGGGTTACAAAAGAGAAATAATTACACATTATAACATGTTAATCTTTTCAAAAGGAGATATGGAAAAAAAATCAATCAATTTGTTGAGATCGGTATCACATTAGATAAACGAGTACATACAGTGTGTGTGTGTGTGTGTGTGTATGTGTGTGTGTGTGTGTGATTTGGATTTTTAACGCAGCTGTAAAAAACTTTTTAGCAATATTGCTACGATGTCTGCAGTGTGACAGTTTATAGTGATGTCTTGCACTGGGGCATCATGACGCAAAAATGTAGCATCGTGTCCCACCCAATCCCATTGTCCTGACACCCTATGGGTATTTAGACAATGTGCCTGGTGTTAATATCTATACACATACACACACATATACATATAAAGACACTCAATATGACTGGTGTTAATATCTATACGCATACGTATACACATATACATATGAAGACACTCAATGTGACTGGTGTTAATATATATATATCTACACACATACATACACATATATACATATAAAGACACTCGATATGACTGGTGTTAATATCTATACATATATACATATAAAGACACTCAATGTGACAGGTGTTAATATCTATACACATACATACACACATATACATAGAAAGACACTCAATGTGGCTGGTGTTAATATCTATACACATACACACATATACATATAAAGACACTCAATATGACTGGTGTTAATATCTATACACATACATACACACATATGCATATAGAGATACTCAATATGACTGGTACTAATATCTATACACATACACACATATACATATAAAGACACTCAAACAGAGGATTTTAGTCACTTGTGCCGCAGGATAGGCATCTAGGAAACATTGTCAAAATATGCCCTTTCCATAGTTTAATATAAATTGATCTCAAATTCTAAAACATTTCAATCCCTATAAGCATACTGTCACAGATAGATAGCTGCCTAATGATTTGAATCAGATTCCATCTTATGTGACTGGTAATCTGCATGATAAAAGAGATTTGTTCATGCCAATGTGAAAATTACGACAACAAGCATTGACACATTCAAAGGTCTGAATAGAGAGTAACTAAACTATTTTATAAATAATTAACTCTTTCCACAATATTCATCTGTTAAAAAAATGACTTTCCTATTTAAAGTTCTGGTAAGTGATACATTTTTTTCTATAATTTAATACTAAGAGAAACAATCTATTTGAACTGAGACAACATTTACTTTCATGAGTTTTAAATTCTGTGACTTCATTTCTTTTTCATCCTTTGTAAATCATCATTTAATAAAAATATTAGCCTTATGACAGTTCCAAAAATTATGAGACAATAACTGCGTGCAATCCAGATTTGAACTATTCGTACATTTACATGGTACCAATAGAAATTGCCCCAAGTTGTTATCTTCTAAATTGCCAAATTCAAAAATCCTTTTCCTTATAGAAGTTGGTATTTGTTTTTAATCAGTTCTTCATTTATAGCTCTACATTCTTGTTGATTTCTAATAATGGTTTACACAACGATATTTATAAATGGTTGTTGCAAACTTTTATCATAAAGTCTTGTAACTAAAGTCTGGAGGAATGGAAATGATTTTTTTTTAATTAAAAAATCCTATCTGACATAAACTATTCTTTGAAATAATCAAGATGTTAAGTTTAAACGATGTTCAAATATTCAGTTTAGAATTAAGAGGTTCCATTGTTTTAAGGAGTACTCCAAAAGTGTTGACGTAATGCACTCGATAAATTCCGTTATTAACTAATTAAACAACAACATTTGCACGTGGCACACAAATTGATTCGATAAGTTATGAAGAGAAGCAAGCCCGCTTTCTTAAGCGTATATGATAAGAAAAAACGCGCATTAGATAAAAATAAGACTCGGGTGAATATTGGTAATTAGCTGTGGTACTTTGAAGCGTGAACTTTGGCTGAAGACAATCCGTCATGGCGTGTTGTTGACTTCTTATGTTCACAACACTGTTGTCATCAAATCTTGTGTTCCAGCTTTCGACTGAAATATGTTTACCCACGGAGGTTGCTGATCAACATCAGATTAATTCGTACACGTGAAAATGGCAGGGATTCTCAGTTTTCAGTTAAAAATTTGTCCATGATTGTGGATTGTGATCATAATTTGTAAATAACATCTTTCATAGCTACGTTATGTGCATTATTATAGATTATCTTTCAGAGAATTATCACTTTTCAGCAACATGTTTACTTGGATTTGAGTTGAGGAAACTGGTTTATCTCTTGGAGCATACCATGGTCTACCTGCTGTTTTTCAGTTTGTTTGCTAAACGTTAAGTAACTAGACCTAACCTTCTTTACACTTTGAGGTATTTTTCCGTTAAGATAGCAGAGTTTCTTTTCAGGAAAGGTTATTGTGACGTAGGCCAAGTGGGGGTCTATATAAGATTGGAGATAAAAAAAGATTTTTCATTCCCATCAGGCTTAATAGCATCAATTTTACATGTGTTCATTTATAACTGGAGATAAAATATTTATTTAAATTATTAATCTGACTTACAAAGTGCTCATTAGATTGACGCATTTTGGGGATTATATTGTGAATTCAGTCAAATACAGTCTAGATTATATCATTGTGACCAAATTGGACTGTTGATAATCTTTGTATTTAAGGCTATTGGCACATCAGTACATTAAATACCTGCAATTCTTTTGAAATACTCTATACTTTTGGACATATGATATAACTTTTATGGATTATTTGGGTTTTAAATCACTAAGATTTAAAGTCCTCTTAAAATGAGATTTGAAAACTTAGAGAATTAAATTATTAACTGGTTTCTTCAAACTTATTGGTTTCACTTTTTCTGTTACTTAGTCTCTCTCTCTCTCTCTCTCTCTCTCTCTCTCTCTCTCTCTCTCTCTCTCTCTCTCTCTCTCTCTCTCTATATATATATATATATATATATATTGTTACCAATATGTAATTAAATTACTTGTGTGTTAGTTTTAAATTCTTTTTATTTTAATTTTGTTTCATTATATTTTATTGTATTCGATATTTTTTCCAGTAAGTTCAGTTTGTTTAGAACGTAAAAATATTTATTCAGCACTATTTTTAGCTCACTCTGGTTCATAGATCTTGTAAATATCAAGTGAAGATGATTGGCTATTGCTAAGGTCATTTCGGCCAGCGTGTTAAATGAATTGTAAACAGCCTTTCTTTTTTATATATATTTCAGTGTGAGAATTTGATTCTTAGATAGGGCTATTCTTGTCTACGTAATAATTTGGCTAAATGTTTAAGACAATTGTTGTTTGAAATTTAAATTGCCCTAGTTTCTAAATCCCAAGTACTTTTTAACGTTGTGTTTGAATCTTTAGTGAAACAAACAGGCTTTCATTCATAATCTCATTAAAATGGAGACTTTTCTTTCTAGTCCTACTCAGGAGCAGTTGGATAGTCTGAAAAAAGAGCTGCTTGAACTTGCCAGAAAATAAGATCTTTCTGAAGCAAAATCATCCTTAACGAAACAAGAAATTAAAAAATATTTTGATTCAGTATTTGGTAGAGAAGAATGTTCTTGACAAAAGTGTTTTGGCTTCGGTCAGTAAGTCTGTATCAGACTCTGACATAAAAGTAATGGAATTAAAAATGAAATACAAGATGGAATTGGAGTTAAGGAAGCTCAAGCTTCAGAAAGAGGAAAGGGAGAAAGAAAAACAAATGCAGTTTGAGAAAGAAGAGAGAGAGAAAAAAAACAACTGACATTGCAATTTGAAAAGAAACAAATGCAATTGCAATTTGGGAAAGAGGAGAGAGAGAGAGAGACAGGAACGAGAGAATGTTAAACAAATGAAATTGCAATTTGAAAAAGAGGAGAGAGAGAAAGGAGAGTGAGAAAGATAAACAGTTACAATTTGAAAAAGAGAAGGATGAAAGGGAATTTCAAATTAAAATGAAAGAAATTGAGCTGGCAAGTGAAAAGCACATCTCCACTTCACATACAAATTCAAGTTTTGACAATACATGAAATATCAGGTTAGAGTCCCCTTTTAGAGAAAAAGAAGTAGATAAATATTTTCCTCGCATTGAAAAAGTTGCGGAAAATTTGAAATGGCCAAGGGAGCATTAGACCCAATTACTACAATGTGTACTAACTGGTAAAGGTAGTGATATTTACCATTCAGTGTGGTACAGCAAAGTTCTGACTATGATTTGGTTAAGGAATGCATTTTAAAGGGTTATGCGTTAGTCCCTGAGGCGTATCGGCAAAAATTCAGAAACTATAGGAAAGAAGCTGGACAAACTTATGTCGAATTTGCTAGAGAAAAAGAGCAGTTATTTAAGAGGTGGTGCTTAGCCAAGAAAGTTGAACATGATTATGAAAGTCTCGAACAACTTGTATTACTTGAAGAGTTCAAGAAATGTGTTCCTAACGACATTAAGAATCATAATAAAGAGCATAAGATCGATACCTTGGAAAATGTTGAGCTTGCTGCTGATAAGTATTCTTTAACTCATAAAGTTCCTGTTGTAAGCAAGTCTTTCACTCAGCAGTCTATTGGTAGAAAGGCATTTAAGCCTAATACGACTCCTTCTAAAACTCAGTCAGGCACAACTTTTAAAAATCAAGGTTCTGATAAACTTGATTCAAAATCCTTGTTTATTCCTACCTGTACCTATTGCAAGAAAAAAGGACACGTCATTTCTGATTGCTTCAAGTTGAAATATAGGCATCATAATCAAGATAGACCTATCCCAAATGCTCTTATTTCTAAGAGGTCAAGGCCACGGTCATGTATTGAAAACATTACATTTGTTGGGTCTCAAAAACCCCCGTCTCATTTTATTATGGAGAATTATGAACCATTCATGTCGAAGGGTTCTATATCACTCTTGGGTGATTTGGCCTATACAATCCCTATTAAAATTTTAAGGGATACAGGAGCTTCTCAGAGTCTTTTATTATCAGGTGCTTTGTCTTTTTCTGAGGAGTTCTGTTCTAATGAGAGTGTTCTCATTCAGGGAGAAGAGCGCGGCTTTGTTAATGTTCCTCTCCATTCTTTAAATTTGTCATCAGACTTAGTTTCAGGATTTGTGACAGTCGGTATAGTGTCTACTTTACTCGTTGAGGGCATTCATTTGTTGCTAGGCAACGACCTAGCTGAAGACAAGGTTGTCGTTAATCCACTTGTAACTGACAAGCCTTGTTTGGATCAGAAAGTTGATCCTATTGAAAAAGAATACCCTGTTTTATACCCAGCCTGTGAAGTTACCAGAGCTATGACAAAGAAAGCTCTTGAGAAAGATTTTGATAAGGAAAGTATTCCTTTAGCTGACATATGTATTGGGCAGGCTTTTAATGAGGTCACTTTCACTCCTTGTTTGGATCAATCAAAAGGTATTGATCACAGTGATCCTCTTTTAAATACTCATTATCTTTTGTCTAATCAGGGTGATAAATGACAATCACTTGTCGTCGAACAGGAAAAGATCCTGAGATCTCCTGTTTGTTTCAGAGGGCCATTGGTGAAACTGAAGCTACTGAAGTACCTGTCCGTTATCTGATTAAAAATGGAATTCTTATGAGAAAATGGAGACCTTCCGGGGTACCTGCTGGTGACGAGTGGTCAGTGAACTATCAAACTGTAGTTCCAAAACCTTACAGACAGGAAATACTTAGTTTGGTACATGAAACTCCTCTGCCTGGTCATTTAGGGATAAATAAAACTTATCACAAGATCTTAACTCACTTTTATTGGCTAAAATTCAAAACTGATGTTTGTAAATTTTGTAGATCTTGTCATACTTGTGAAATGGTAGGAAAACCCAATCAGAAGATACCTAAAGCTCATCTGCAACCTATTCCTGCATTTGACGAACCATTTAGCAGAGTTATGGTAGATTGTGTTGGTACCTTACCTAAGATCAAGTCAGGCAACCAATATTTGTTGACCATTATGTGTGCGTCAACACGATTTCCAGAGAGAATTCCTTTGACGAATATTAAAACCAAAACCATAGGAAAAGCTTTGATAAAGTTTGTTTTACTCAATTTGGCCTTCCCAAATCTGTCCAATCGGATCAAGGGTCAAATTTCATGTCTGGAATTTTTCAGCAAGCTATGCACGAATTAGGCATTCAAGAATTTAAATCTTCTGCCTACCACCCTGAGAGCCAAGTGGCTTTACAAAGATTTCATGAAACTTTGAAGAATATGATTCGGTCATATTGCTTTGATACGAGTAAAGATCGAGATGAAGGCATTCATTTACTTTTGTTTGCTGTTAGGGAGTCCTTTGAAGAATCTTTAGGATTCAGTCCCTTTGAACTAGTTTTCGGACATACTGTGCGTGGACGATTGAAGATGTTGAAAGAAAAACTTCTTTCTAATGAAGATAGTGAGCTCAATCTTCTTGATTATGTTTCTGATTTTAAGTACAAGTTGTCAAAGGCTTGTGAGGTCGCAAGAGCAAATCTGCATTCTACGCAGTCTAGAATGCTATCAAGATATGATAAAAACTCAAGGGATTGGAGTTTTTAGCCTGGTGATAGAGTTCTAGCTCTCTTGCCCATTCAACAAAATCCCCTTCAGGCCAAGTATTATGGTCCATACATGGTTGAAAAGAAAATAAATGATTTAAATAATATCATAAATACTCCTGGGAGGCGAAAACAAAAACAACTTTGCCACATTAACATGTTAAAGGAGTATATTGAAAGCGATAGTCAAGTAAATTATGCAATTAATTTAGTTGTACCTGTTCCACAAACTGAGGATATAAGTGAAGAAATTCAATTGGACGCAGTTGATCTTGGAGCAACAAATCTTCGGAATTCGGAAATTATGAAAAATCGGGACTAGAAACGTTTACATTTGCAACAGCAAGAAAGGAAGGAACTTAAACAGTTATTATTCGAATATGAGCATTTGTTTTCGGATATGCCTACGAGGACAAACAAAATGTTTCATGACGTTGAAATTGTAGATTCAAAACCTGTGAAACAACACCCATACAGGATGAACCCTCTCAAACAGGAATACTTGAAAAAGGAAATTCAGTATTTGCTGGAGAATGATTTCATGGAGCCAAGTAAAAGTGATTGGAGTTCACCATGTATAACCGGATAAAAGTTTCCGTATGTGCACTGATTATAGGAAGGTGAACAGTGTGACAAAAACAGATTCATTTCCATTACCAAGAATCGATGACTGTATTGATAAAATTGGAAATGCCAAGTACGTCACCAAATTTGACCTTCTGAAAAGATTTTTGGCAAATTCCACTAACGGAAAGAGCGAAAGAAATTTCGGCATTTGTGACTCTAGATGGACTCTATTAAAATAAAGTAAAGCAGTTTGGGATGAAGGGTTCGCCAAGTACTTTTCAACGCTTGATGAATATGATTATCTCTGGTCTAGATAATTGTGATGCTTACATCGATGATGTCATCATCTACAACGAGACCTGGAAAGAACATCTAGCCACGAATCGGAAATTCTTTGAAAGACTCACTGATGCAAATTTCACAATCAATTTATCTAAAATTGAGTTTTGACGTGCTTGTGTAACTTTTTTAGGACATATTGTGGGACATGGCCATGTTAAACCTATAGATGCTATGGTCAAGGCTATCTCTGAATTCCCTGTGCCTGTCAATAAAAAGCAACAGATGCGATTTGTGGGTATGGCCGGCTACTATCGAAAGTTTTGTTCCAATTTTTCTAATATTGCTGAACCCCTGACAAACTTATTGAGTAAGAAAAACAAGTTTCTTTGGACTGAAAAATGTCAGGAGGCTTTTGATAGATTAAAAGCCATACTCATAAGTGTGCCGGTTCTCACCGCTCGAAATTTCAGTCAATCTTTTAAATTATCTGTGGATGCAAGTGATGTTGGGGTTGGAGCAGTATTGATTCAAGAAGATAGAAATGTTGCTGATCACCCAATGTGCTATTTCTCTAAGAAATTAAATAAGCACCAAAGAAATTACTCAACAATCGAGAAGGAATGTCTGTCTTTAATATTGGCATTACAGCATTTTGAAGTTTACGTTAGCTTAGCTCCTTCTCCGGTTGTTGTGTTTATTGATCACACCCTCCTTACTTTCATCGACAAGATGAAAAATAAAAATCAAAGATTATTAAGGTGGAGTTTGTTTTTGAAAGAATATAATCTTAACATCAGGCACATCAAAGGAAAAGACAATTTGATTGTAGATGCACTTTCCCGTGTAAAGAACTATTATTTCATGTACACTTTGTATAAATCATAAGAATTTTCTTATGTGATTTTATTTTACCTCATGTATAATTTACATATGGTAAAAAGAAAGATTTATTACATAAATCTTTCTTTTTCTTTATGGCGGGAAGTGTTACAAATATGTAATTAAATTACTTGCGTGTTAGTTTTAAATTCTATTTTTATTTTAATTTTGTTTCATTACATTCTATTGTAATGATTATTTTGACCGGATTCGATATTTTTCCCAGTAAATTCAGTTTGCATAGAACGTAAAAATATTTATTCAGCACTATTTTTAGTTAACTCTGGTTCATAGATCTTGTAGACATCGAGTGAAGACGATTTTCTATTGCCAAGGTCATTCCGGCCCGTGAGTTAGCTGAATTGTAACCAGCCTTTCTATTTTTTATATATTTTCAGTGTGAGAATTTGATTCTTAGATAGGGCTATTCTTGCCTACGTAATAATTTACATTTTTGTTTTATTGCGCTGTTCAATGTTAAGAAACCACGTGACCCATCCCGCGGGAATGAAATGACGTTTTAGTTGGGTTTAATACTCATTCTTAGAGCTTTTCAGTCAGTCGTATTCTTACACCTTGAGGGAACAAGGTGTTTCTATTGTTGTTGCCAAATTGTTTTTGAAGTTCATCTTCTTTTGGAATTTAATAATTTAATCTCTAGAAAACTAAACATGTGTACTTTTTGTAAAATGTTCTAGGACAAACAAATTCAGTGGAAATTTATTCTGGAATTCTATACGGAAACATTATAAACTGTGATTCAATTGAGGATCTGTTACCATCAGTACAGACATCATCTGACGTCATCGCCTCCATATTGGAATTTCATCGAGATTCGAACCCGGATTAAATTAGAACTGTTTAGTGATAGGACTCATATCATTCAATCTTAGGATTAAATTTTGGATTATATTCACAAATCGTAAGTCCTATTTCCAATTTTTGCATTGTTTTCTAGGGAAATAAATTATTCTGTTAAAATTTACAAAGCTTGTTGACTTCACTCTTTTCTCTTGTTATTTTGTATGAGCCTACACGTAACAATATATGTATGTCTCTGTGTGAGTGTTATGAGGCTCCTGTCTGCTCAAGTTTTTTTTTTTTTTTTTCATATTCATTATCAATCGGATCTTTGATGTGGTTACCTAAGCTTCCGTAACTCGAAAGTAGGTTGAATCATATTCAAAATCATTTCTGTAAACCCGTTTAATCATATTTTTCTTGAGACATATTAGAATTTAGAAGTGCTTTTCAGTTTTAAAGACAAGTGATCACGAAGCCGATTTAGGATTTTTCCATGGAATTATTTTCTCAAAATTCATAATTTTTGCAAGATTCGAGGAAAAGGCAAAAAGCGATATTTATATATCTTTTCATGACAAATGCTTGAATAGCATGAACGCATATGTCAATTTATTGTTATACTGTGAAATTCGTTCCGTATAGAATGATGTCTCTTGCATACTTTATTACCGTTGAGAAAATTTCGAAAAGTGCATAAATACGACTCATTTAAATATTTTTCCCATACAACAATGTAACGCCTATAGAACGGTCATGAAGTAAGCATTCATCTCTATTACAAAGTTTTCATATCCTGATCATGATCTTGCCGGAGACAATCCATGTCGTTTGAGGGTGAAGAGGTTGCCGTCGAATGCCATACTGTACTTCGGCCTTAGCTTTAGCTAGATGAGTGGGCAGAAGTGCCCAGTCTGATCAATCGGCAGCTTATGCCAGGTTATTGGAGTTATCTTTAGGACATAAATTGTTCATATTTTTCTTGCAGTTTCAACGCGAACTTTGCGATGAATGAAGATGCTGTTCACCAAATGTTAGAAAGGATATAGTCTCTGAAAGCTGTGGCAAGGGCCATTAGAGTAAACTTTCCACTTTGAGTATATCGCCATGAGTATCCCTGTTATAATAAAGGTAATAAATAGGCATAAACACACGTCACCTTGGTGACCACGAGGGAAGAAAGACCAGAAATAATGCAACCAGCGACTCTGATGGGGAAATAGACTACGTTTTCTCATAACTGAATTCAATGACAGGAGCCAAAATTTAAGAAAGCTGTCACATTTATGAGCGTCAAAGCACTTCAAGACTTGGCTGGAGAGCCAAGAGTTACAAAAAAGCTTGAGCAAATCTCGTGTATATTGTTGCAGTAGAGCTCAGTCTAATGATTTACTTCGCTCAAAAACGGTCTGTGGAGATACTTACAAAGGTATTAAAAATATCAAGAAGAAAACATGAAAATCCTATGTCTTCAGGTTGAACGTTGGCTCTTCCATTAATTCATTACAGAATATGGTACGGGAAATAATTGGCAAAA
>JAECUM010050703.1:0-29693 GCA_016617855.1 Megalonaias nervosa | reverse complement strand
ATGACGACCTGATAAGTAATTCTCATCTATCTACAGTAGTTTCGGATTCCTATGAAAGAAATCAAGGTATACAGGCTTAACTATATAGAATTATAAATATATACCAGACAGAACGGAAAGTGCTATCCCTGGATTCTATAGAAGAATGCTTGATAATAGTAGGCAGAATTAATATTTAATACAAATAACATGGGAAAATGTCAAATCCAGTAAAATATTATCCTTGAAATAAAATGAAAGTAAAAGAGAATTTGAAATTAACACACAAGCAATTAAATTACATATACGTAACAGTAGAAACAATCATGTTGTTTTGATAGGGTATGCCCTCCTTGCACACAGAGGCAGTGTTCTCAATAGATTTGCAAACGAATGAGTCATTAGTCAGTTACTTCCAAATTCTCAAGAGCATTTTATTATACGTGTCTTCTCAAAGGTTGGAATTTAAATAATTCCTAACACTATGCTGTATATGTGTCGATATTGCAGCTATTTTAATGTGCTTTATACATGAAAAATCATGGTCTGAAAAACAGCAGATACTATAACAGTATCATCCTACTCCATTTTGATGATGCACCGTTTTGACCCCACGTCACAAACTCTCAGTTCTCAAGAGAATGAATCTCTCAATGACAAAAACATTACTTGCCATAAAAATCCATTTCATTAATTATCCTGTTTTGAATAAGTAAAGTTCTCATCAAAGTCCTTAGTAACTAGTTCGATGAAGCAAACCAACCTCTGCCTAAAACAGTCAGCTACTAAACATGGGATGGCAATGTGACAGACAGTTGACACCTACATCAGTAACACTGTTTAGAATAATGTAATGAATTCTGAAGTTCCATGCGGAGCTGTTGTAACCGATTTTTTTTTTCAGGTGGTTCTTTGTTACTGTAATATGCGCATATTTAGAAGAAACAAATACTTTTATGATACATTTCATAGTTGTATCGGCATCCTTTATATTTGTTTTAGGGGCCCCGGGTGGCTGAGTGGTCTAAAGTGCTCACCATTCCGGATAACTGCCGTCTCACCTCCGTCCGCGTGGGTTCGAGTCTCAGGCTCGGCTAATGTGGATACGTTAGAAAGCTTGCCAGTAGATTCTCTTGGGTCGGTGGTTCTTCCCGTGGTTTTCCAGGGTTCTTCCTCCACCAGTTATACTGGCCGCCAGGTATAGCCTATCTTGTGCTGAAAAATGGCGTTAAACCCTACAACAACATCAGCATTTGTTATATATCAAAGTACTATGATCTTGGATGATGATAAAAGCAATTTTACTTTAAAAGCAAATTTTAAATAAACCTTTAACAGAATCTTGATATTTAACTTAATCTGACCTATATAATTAGTTCTTATGAAGATAAAGGTAGTAATGATAATGAATTGAAATTAAAATCTTCTCCTGTAACTTTGTCTTTGTCTACAATTATCTGCACTTTTATAGAAATGAGTTATGATGGATGCATATGCACATTGGTCATTAATTTTTTAAAAACGGGTCATAAGCTAAATCTAATAAGCTTTATTTTTTACTAACAAGTAAGCGATTTTATTAGAATACCATCATTTTCCCCAAATTTTATTAATATTCCTTTCGCGACAAAATCTCTCCCCGAATCAGAATCATGATAAATATAAGAAAACATCTAGGACTGCTAAAGTGAGTGTTTTTGTCACATTTTGCCTGTAAATCTGTGTCTACTCTGTACTACTGTTGTTACTCTAAAACACTGTTTTATAATGGAGCTTATATTACAAAGGTGTCACAGGGAGTTGTAGACTTGTGTGAAGGTGCGAAGTGCGACAAATCTTAACTCGGGTAGTTTGGGAGCCATATATTTTTGAATGACGTCACCATGATTTGTATGTGGGGACCATATTTTTATGGCACAGGACAGTGTCGTCTTCTGATGTCTAGTCTAGGCCAACTATTAACCGTGTGCTAATAATTATCAGAGAAATAGCACTTTTATAAGTCCATAGCTCCGTATCAATGTAAGAAAACATCAATAAAACAAATATTACAACAGACTTATTTGCCCAAGAAAGCTGTTGTCAACACTGTATGTTGATGTAAGCAATATGGTGGCTGTTAATTATAGTTGAAGTCTCGCAGCTGACTCATAGCCAGTTGCTGCTGACATTCGTATATATGTATGGAATAGTCCTAATAGAGTAAAGTTTTTTAGGGCTTTGTGTGAACTGCAGAAGTATAAATAGCACTATGCAGAGTTTTCCAAACTTGAGAATTAATTTTCAGCAGGAATATATGTGTTGATGTGAAAGTGCTCTGACAAATCACGTTTGACATAGCCATCCCATTCCATCCCATTCAGTAACAGCATTAAGTTCCACTAAATCGAGCTTAAACTATAGTGTGAATATATCTCCCCGTTTATTTGTACCCCCCCCCTTCCAATTTAAAAAACAGAAGCACAAATGAGATCAAAGATGCTCAGAACTTAATCAGTTCATTTATTGATTTATAATTTCAAACCTTATTATGCCAGGTGGGGGGGCTGGCCTAACACAGTTACCATCTGCATGTTTCACTTCAAATGAAGTTTTTAGTTTAAAAGAACATAATGCTTGTCAGTCATTTCTGGTTCATGGATAAGTCCATGTTCAGCGAAAGAGTATAAACACTCTCTTTGCAGTTTTTAAGCGAAGATACTTGATTTGCATTTTGCATCAAATATAATGCCTACAGATTATTTCTGCTAAAAGTATAAATTAGAAAGAAGTTTACTGTTTCTTTATACCAACTCCCCTATCTACCCAAACGTTAATGGATTGTGATTTTAATTTAGGCACCTATTTTAGCCAAGATAATCCTTTAGCAACACACGCGCAGTGCAGTAAATGAAATAATATTATAAGACATAAATCAAAAGGTGCCTTGCAGTTTCATTAATAAGAATTAATTCACTGTGTATTATTCTGTGTAGCTACATTTCTTTCTCAATATCCATGGGAGTAATAGTATTTGATATTTTATTTTAATACACCAGTTGCCATGTCGAGTGATTAGTTTCTTTAAATAAAGATTTTTAACTGTAAATTTTGTGCATTTCAAACAAATACAAATTGTGTAACATTAAAAAGGTCATGAGTTCGAAACCGAGTGATAACAAAGCGTTAAATCCTCCTTACATTGACCTGTGCTGTGCTGTCGCTTCCAATTACAATCAGTGAAAAGGAGGTTTTGCATTTTGTGGTAACGATAGTGGAGGAAAGAAGACTTTGAGTTTGAGCAGGAAAAGAAGGAAGCAAATAATTAGTATCTTAAAAATCATGCTAATTGCGTAAATGAATTTGACATTTTTAGTGTCATCACACACACACACACACACACACACACCCCACACCCCACACCCCATATGTATTGATTCTATATCCAGGAAGCAACTGCTTGAACCACCTGTCATTGTAGTAGTTACTGATAATCCAAATGCATAAACATGATCTTACTTGGTCATGTTATCATGTTGCAAAGTGCCAGATTCATCTGTTACTGATGTATCTAAAGCATTATGATGTTCTGAGAGGTCAATTTGATGATATCCCCAGAACATCAATACTTATGGAGATGTCATCCTGCAACACAGAATATTGTTCCTTAATGATGCTTCTAAAGCATCATGATGTTCTTAAAGATCTTCTTGATGATGTCCCCAGAACATCAATACTTATGGAGATGTCATCTGCAATACAGAATATTATTACTTTATGATGTTTCTAAAACAGTATAACTCTCAGTTTCGTAACTGTTCTCCATGGAATTACCCAATTCGTCAATGTCAAAGTTTGTCTCACTGGCCATTTCATTGTTATATGGCAATTCATTTGATGCCTTCAAGCAGCTTATAAATACAACTTATAGTATTTAATAGCCATCTGTTTGCTTTTACTGCTAGTTATAAGTAGTTATAAGGAAGAGAATCCTCACTGTATGAACCAAGTCTTGAATACCTAATCTATGAGTGGATTTTCTCCGGACATGATTTGTTTACATTAATTCTACATATAGACAGTAATTGGGATAGCATTCACGCAACAGTTGCTCATACACATCAGACCTCAGTCAGGTTAGTTTTATAACTTTAGACCAGCATCTCAGACAAAATCACTGCTCTACCACTGTCTGTAAATGCTATCAACAGCTGTGAACTTTAATCTTTTCACACCAGAAACTCTTCCCTCTGTTGGACGTAATTAAGAAACCTGAATTTTCTCCTTTATTCAAACAGGCTTTTCGTTATGCTTTCCTTGTTTCTTGAAACACTGAAACATGTTGCATGTACTATGAATAAAAGTATATTGTTTAAAAGTGGTATACTTATTACACAAGCATATAGACAGTATTAAATTTGCATTTCTGTGCTACCGAAAAATGACAACAGAATATGTACAAAAGCTTAGAGTATGTATGTATGTATATATGTTTGTATGTATGTATGTATGTATGTATGTATGTATGTATGTATGTATGTATGTATGTATGTATGTACTGTAACAGCCTAGCTAGGTCCTGAAAATACTACATAGAAGTACGGCACCAGGGATGCGTATGCTTCTTATCAGCTGACTAAAGAGGGGAGAATGGAGTAAACTCGAACTCTTGATTTCTGTTCAACCATAACACAAAATGATTCATTTATTAAGAAACCTTGAATAAAGTCAGTTCATTACCATGACAGTCTTGTTGCTTGAATACAAGGCCAGGATACTATCGTTGTCTTGAGGTATAGTTTGGTATATGATAATTTCTCACAAGGTCAGTGCCGGATTAAACCCTGTGGAAGCTCCTAGGCAGTCAAAATATCGGGCCCCCCTCGCAAATTATCTCCTAATACGTCAAGATCAAATTAATTCAATATTATTTTGATCCGTTCTCGCAGGGCCCCTAGGCTTGTGCCTACTCTGCCTATTTGGTAATCCGGCACTGCACAAGGTCAGGCTACACATTAGCACTATACCATTAGTTCATTATATTGTTGTTGTTGTTGCTGTTGTTGTTGTGGGGCATAACGCCATTTTTCAGCACACGATAGGCTATACATGGCGGCCAGTATTAATGGTGGGGGAAGAAACCGGGATATCCGCGGAAAGAACCACCGACCCACGAGAAGCTACTGGCAAGCTTTCTCACATATCCACATTCGCCGAATTTTAGACTCGAACCCACGCAGACAGTTCATTATATTAATACTCCTTTCGATGAATGAAAATTATATAAGATTTACCATGTATGGATTTAGTTGTAATAAAGTTTACTAAAGAAATGAAAATATGACTTGTTTGTATTATGTGAAATGTAAAATCTGCAAGGAAAACGCTTGCTTGACTTGACACTTTAACTATAGGTTAATACTTTTTTGAAGTGAATTGACATAGATTGAAGTAAACTGGCTGTCAAGTCGGTGAGGAGAACACTCACAATGACTTAGACAACTAGTAAATTATAAAATAAAAACATAATTAATTATGTCTTTATAGATTGTAAGTTAATCAAGTATTGTTGAACTGAATTTAGAATGTCAAGTCGGTGAGGAAAGCACACATAATGACTATTTTGACATTCTATTTCCCTAAGATCATTTTTGGACCTATAATTTAAGAAAGGGATTATATATCTGTAGTGTAAAGAAACTTCTCTTATGTCTTTAGCTGCATAAAAGTAATTAAATAAAAAAAAACAAACAAATAAATAAAATAAAAGTATTGGTCTGTGAGGACAACACTCACTTGACCGTATAATTGAGTTTCAAATAACAAAAATATATAATAATATCTAGTTTGCTTGTAAAACTAAATTAGAAATTACTAGAATGCATATTGTTTTGGAAGAGAGAAATAATTAAAAACAACCAAAAAAAGAAATCCTTAAATAAATATTGCTCTGTGCTGAAATAACTTGAAACAAAAGTTTACTGTCCAAATATTGCAAAAAGTTACATAACTCCATGATATTCTAAACAAAACAAAATTTAAAAAAATAAATAAATAAAACTCACAATAACTGCGATGTACCTAGTTTGATTGCTGCTAGCTGACTGAACCCCAGAAGCAGCCCACAAAGCATTATATTCTCCTGACAAAAACCCACATAACCCACAACCAACAGAGCCCGCAAAACCCACAAACCCAACAAACCCCACAAAGCCCACAAAACCAAGAGTTCTAAAAAATCTCACAACCAACAAAACCCACAAAACCCACAATATTCGTTGGAATATTCAAACAAGCATGAGCTAGTATTGCATGTGTATATTTAATTAATTTTCACATTGATTATATATAGAAATTATGAACTCGATATTTTACACATTACTGCATTGCAATTGTATTGCTCCAAGAATAAAATCAGTTTTGTACTTCGCGGAACATACTATATAATACTGTCACTCATAGCAAAATTTTGGAAACTGTGTTATGCTCTCTTACAATATTACCGTGATAGACCGCAATGACAGGGCAGTCAACATGAGTATATACCAAAGAAATAAAGAAGAGAAAACCAAACTTAAATGCAATGGTGCATACAAATTAAACAACAGGGACTATAAACACATTGAATATGTATCATGCAGCCTTAAACGGTTAACTAGAAATATTTATTAATCAAATTATCAAGGATGTCAGCCGCCGGCATTGATACTCCCAATTTTCCCTAACGCGAATCATGTAGACTATACCAGCTAACAATTAGTCGACGAAATAAACAAAATAGAGTATTTTAAAAAATAATAATGGCAGCTAAATTGGGGGCCTGTATGAAAAGTGTTTACCAGCTTATTACAGTATGTATGTATGTATATATGTATGTATGTATGTATGCATGTGTGTGTGTACATATGTATGTATGTATGTATGTATGTATGTATGTATGTATGTATGCATACATGCGTGCGTGCGTGTGTATGTATGTATGTATGTGTGTATGTATGTGTGTGTATGTGTGAGTCTATGTGTGTGTATGTATGTGTGTATGCATGCATGTATGTATGTATGTATGTTTGTATGTATGTATGTATGTATGTATGTATGTATGTATGTATGTATGTATGTATGTATGTATGTATGTATGTTACATCTGCAGAATCATGCCCACCACTCAGAATCAAGTTAATTTGGTAGCAATAATGGTTAAGGTACAACTTCCTAATAAGTAAATATTCAAACTTAGACATAAAATTAAGACATTTAGTCTCATCAGCTAAAGATGAAAAAAAAAATAACATAATTGCTTAATGATTCAGTGAATCATATATGATTAGAAAATGTATACTATATAGCAAAACAACTTAGCTCATCCATGTTAAAATAATATTCAACATGCTTTAAATTATGAAATACAATTTTTCTAATGTCTTTCAAACATTGTACACAAGCAGAAAGAAAATTCTTTCATGTTCTATATTGTTAACCTGTCCCTTGTGATAATAAGTGTTTGATAATTTTCAATTTGAATTTTACCATTGGTGTAAATATCTGAAACAATAGTTGTGAAATAAGAGATTTTACAGTTCAATTGTTTTTTTTTTTTTAAATTTGAAAACATTTCATTGAGCCTGGAATATTTAGGTCTTGATACGTATTATTTAATTAGCAGAATGTCCAAAATTATCTTTGGAGTTAGTGACCAGTTGGAATTGGAAGACATAAACAACACACCTTGGTATGTATATTTAATTCGCATTTTTTTGTTGTTTGGCTTTTCTCCATGATTATATGTTATGTATATCTATATTATGTGATTGACCTTGACCAGTATATGAGTTAAGTGTCTTCCTGACGAGTGATATTTATTTTGTAAACAACATAATACATACCTATTTCTCCATGATTATATGGTATAGATTAAATATTCAGAGAATTATTAATGGAGATAAGCATGGTTACTTCTATTTGAGTATTGTAAAATAAGTTCGTCACTGGAAATTCATGAACTTGTTGATAACTTAAAATGTTTTTGAAAGGAAGTTTACCCCCCATTCTCGTTCTGCTATTTTGTCACAGCTTTTCATATTTATGCTGTTTATTTAAAATTTTCAGTCTTATTGCTGTACTCAGTTTTTTACTTGAGAGGATTTATTTCTTTAAATTATTAACTGGAATTATAAAGAACTCAATGTTTCCAGACTAAATCAATATTTTGAGGTTATTGTGAATTCATTCAAGGACAATTTTATTATATCGTTGTGATACATCACGATGTTTGGCAAATTAGCACATTCGAGGCTATTAGGACATCAGCACGTTCGGTATTGGAATTTCTTTAGAACGCCTTTGGAATTCATTTGGAACTCCATACATTTTAATTTGTGATAAAAATTTTAGGATTATTTGGGATTTAATTCACAATACTGTTAGTTCTTTTTAAATGTTCACTTTGTATTCAAGGGAAATAAATTACTTGCTGAATTTCACTAAACTAAATTGCTTTTTGCTTTTTTTGTTACTAAGATTAAGACCATAGAGTCGGAACAACACTAACAGCAAATTTAGGAATCCCCACCTGAATTAGGTACTTCCAGTTGGACTGTTTATGACAATGCCTTTGATCTTGTAGTTAAGTTCAGGTGAGAATATACATCTGCCACTTTGTGTTTAATCCTAGGTGAATTCGATTTGCAATCAATGAAGAAAGTGATTCAAACAAATAATATAAAAGGTATGTGACAGGCCACTAGATTTTAGAGTTCAGATTCCACCTTCCTTTAACTCAGTTGTACTGATGAAATATATATCTATTCAGATTTGAGCGTGTTGAAGGGTGTTCTGAAGGACTGAGCTAGCTTAATTTAAAATTTTATATGAACCAACTCCCAATAGCAGTAGTTTGGTCATAATTTTCAACCATTATGCAGATATATAGACCATCTCCAATCATATCTAGAGATCTGAGCAGTGTTTGGAGGATTTGTTAAATATTATTAAGACATGCACTTATACATGTATCCACATGCATAATCACATAATCCATATTTTGTTTTTCAAAATGCTTACAGAACTAGTAGTTTTACTTTGTGGGATTTTGGACATTGTTGGACAGCGGTAACATTTCAAAGCATATAATTATTTTGTTTTATTAAGTCAGAAAATATTCTTGTTGGTACTTAATTGAGGAAATTATTAAAATCTCTCTCTCTCTCTCTCTCTCTCTCTCTCTCTCTCTCTCTCTCTCTCTCTCTCTCTCTCTCTCTCTCTCTCTCTCTCTCTCTCTCATTTTCAATTTTATAATAAAGCCTCACTGTATTTTCACATCCTCTTGCTGGGTAGCTAATAACTTATTATGACCATCAACCATCCCCCAACCTGTTAGTCAAGCCTGCCCTCCTGTTTATGCTTAGCAAATTAGAATTCTCCATATCTTTATCTATAATCAAACTAATATAATTGCTCCACTCCATGGAATGAATGATCTAAATACAATCCTTATGATGTAGAGATAAACTAGAGATTATTAAAGTCCATTAACTATATAAACGGTTTTGTTCTTGCTGTTGATGATCTTTTGGGGTTTAATGCCATTTCAAAAACCAAAGTTGGGCTCTTCATGGCAGTCAGTATAACTAGTGGTAGAAGAACATAGGAAAGCCCCGATAAGAACCATCGACTCACAGGAAACTGCTGGTAGCTTTCTCACATACCCACACCCATATAAATATGAATTTAGTACCGTGAAAAGTATGTTGATTAAGGGCAATATAAAAACGATAAACATATTACATGTAGTTTCTATGATAAGCCTACAGACTGCAAAAAGGTTAAAATTCTTATGTACTAGTCATGCAATATTTTTTGCTTGTTTGGGTTTTCCGTTTTTTTTCCCAAAGCATAAATGTATCTGGGGTAATTTAACACTTGGCACATAATCTATACTTTCTTCAATTGTCCTGTTGGGTTTTCTATATACAAAGTTACAGCCATACAAAATTGACGTTTTCCGATATCAGTTCATTACGACCTGAGGCATGAGTCCACAGTGACTAAAGATTTGACTCGGATATTTATAAAATCCACAAGTGTTATTAATTGAATCCCTTCAATGTTTACACCCATACACTGCACAATGATTGCTCCCACCTATTTTATTCAACCAGAAAAATATGTGATACCATAGTTTTGACTTGACCGGCTCACTGATGTGTGTAGTAAGAGCGTTTTGATTGCCCCCAGAATTGCTTGTCTCACAAAAACTGATACAATAACATACAACCTCGAGACATAAGTGCATGTGCAAAACAATGTGAAAGGACTATATTGTTGTTGGAAAACATTGTTGCAAACATATAGATGATATGTCTACTACTAAAAATATTACTATTACTTCTGCTAATAATAATAATAATAATAATAATAATAATAATAATAATAATAATAATAATAATAGTCTCACTTTAATTTTTCTTTGTCAGACAGTAGAAAGCCAGCAAAGCAACACATTTATTTAAGAATATATTATTTGAAAAGGATTTTGAAATAATGTTTTTAAAACTTATTTATGACTAACCTTGCTAAAATATTTTGTTCTAAAAAGTGAGTGTGTGTGTGTGTGTGTGATATGGATTTTTAAAGTAGCTTTAACAATGTTTCAGTCATAACGCTACGAGGTCTGCAATGTGGCAGTTAATAGTGATTTCTAGCACTGGGGTATCATGCCGCAGACATGTAGCATGATGTCCCACCCAGTCACATTATCCTGACACCAGGCTGACAAGTCCTATCAATAACCTTTCAATGCTGAACACCAGGCGAAGAAGCTTTTACTACCATTTTTAAATAAGTTTTTGGTATGACTCGACCGGGGTTCAAACCCGTGATGTCCAGTTTCTTCATTCACATTTTGTCTAGTTTCCCCTCACATCTTCTCGCACTCCTCTATTTTCCTTAATTATAAAATAATTTTCGCTATTTATTTTTTTGAATATTTTATTACTGCACCGGTGGAGAGACCAACCCAGTAACATCAAATTTTTGTCTTAAAACCCAGTCGAGCAGGTACTTGTGCATGGTGTGAAACCTGGTCAGTACCTGATCATTTCTACAAATTACAATATAAATGTTCTTGGGTGCTATAAAATGCCACTACATACAAATAAATTACTTTATTGAAACTATTTTTAAGAGGAGTCTGATGTTCAGATTAACAACTCTGTGTACACTCTTTATATTTTATCATTAGATAACTAAAACACGTCCTTCATTCGATGGATTTACAGTTCCAATGATTTAGGAAATAAACATAAATTATGAACTATATAATTGCTTGGACAGTTATTGCACCAAATGAGTGTAATATGATATCATCAAAACTAACAGACAGAAAGAGCTTAGAAATGTTTATGAACTTGCTGCTAGAATACTCATTTACTATACATTGATTAAGTCTTTAATAATAATAATAATAATAATAATAATAATAATAATAATAATAATAATAATAATAATAATTTATATTTATCTATTTGTATCATACATATTTAATGCCAGCAAGGAGATGATATATTTAAGAATAAGTAGGTAACTTATGTAAAAATGTTAGGAAATATCAGGAGGGGTTTGCTAATAGAGGTAAGAATATTTGCAATCAAGAGTTCAATGTCACAAAAAATAGATACAAGCAGTTGAAAGACTGTTTTAATATCCAGCTAATCTAAGAGTTTATTTACTTATAACCATGATAAAATGCATATAACTGTATGATTCTTTGTTGAATATATTTATTTTGCCATTGTGCTAAAATGGATTTGGAATGGAGATACAGATATATATATATAAGGACAGACAAATTTTCTGATGGAGATGAGCAAAATAAAATGGCCCTTTCTGCCATCGCATTGGTGACATAAAAACACTTACATGATATAATGTTTTATTTTTTCAACATTAATAATATTCCGGCTTGGAGAATTGCGCATATCAGCTTTCACTGATATACAAAACCATTTGACATTTCCTAATGCAAGGTTTTAGCTTGTATTATACACGTATTGAGATCCCCATATTATGACGATATATACGATTCTTTTATCATATACATATTAATTATTTGATATAATTTAGAAATATATTATGTGATCAGTACAGTGTAATTCCAGCTGTTAACTGCTATTTATTTGGTGATATGATTTTGATGCACATAAAGTTATTTTTACATTGGCCAGCTATATATGTTTCTTTTCTAGCAATGTTTTTTGTTGTCATTTTAATGTATTGTTTATTAATGTTCTACTTTTTAACAATGGATATAACCTAAACCAAGTCGGGAAACATGTTGAAATCATTATGATATTATGTAGTTTAATATACAGTGTTCAAGATGTAAATTTGAGTTGATACTCTGAGTGAGCTTAGTTGGAACTGTGTAGTACTCTTAATCCACGTTTGGTGGGTTTAATACTTGCCTATGCCAGCCTGGGTCATCTGTCTCGGTGTGTCATACGGAAAATCACTTTGCTCCAATGTTTTCATCATGATGTAATCAATAATGCGTTGAAAGTAAAGAAAATTGATACTGGGAAATTTGAAAAAGCCTAATGTAAAGATATTTGCTGGGACACGGTTAAGAAGAATATTCTAAAGAATGAAATAGAAAAAGGAATATTAACTATTTCATTTTAATAGATTTTAATTGAAAATATTCTCTTTCCTGTTTAAAAGAAAATAACTATTTTGAAATTTTAAACTAAGTAATTTTGTAAAGATACAGGAATGGATCCGGAACTGGCTGGTTACATTCAATACATACAAGACCGAATTAATGCTAATATAAAAAAGGCACTCAAAAAATGCAGTATGAATGCACAGCTGAAACATATATACAAGAGGTTATTCAGTGCAAACATTTGTGTATTATCTTGGCGAGTGATTCCTTATAGTACACACATACTCAATGTTTTTTATCTGATAAAACCTGAGAGGATTTTCAAAACTTTAAAATGCTTGAAATTAAAACCAAATTGATTGTGTTTGCATAAATGAACACAATTGTTATATTTTGTAAGTTTTGGGGAAAATGCATGAATAATTTCTTTTAATTTGATAGCTAAGTTTTTGGGTTTTTATATAACCTTTATATAAAGTAATTTGCAAAAATCCAATTGAAATCAAACAGGTTAACCTACATGAGTGAATTACGTTTTTTAAATAAGGGATGAATATTTTATACTGGATTTTCCAAGTCGTATTCATTTAGCATTTTTAAGCATAATTCTAAAGAGTATATTTGATTAGCGATACCAATTATGTATGTAAAATGTATTGACTATAACTGGGCAGCAAAGTGTGCTTAAAATCAATAATGCCCCATTAAATAAAAAAAAGATGCTTTCATTGCATTTTAAATATTAATTTGCTGTATTGTGACGGTAATAACACAATATGAGGCCAAGGTAGACCTCCTACCACTCATTTTTCTGACTTTGGTCTAAAATACAAATAATAGCATATTCTGGGTAATACAATGTGAATGATATTCCCCATTTGATCATTATGAAAGCAATACAGTTGCAAGAGTGGTCTTTGGATGCCAAATCTTGGTAGAACAGTCATTGTACATGCAATGTAAAACCCTCCTACCACATTTTTATTCACACTGGATGTATTTGAGAGGAATTATGTAAACAAAATCTCCTACATATTCTATGAATACTGTAGAGAGATTACATTGGCACAACTTCTGTAGAAATTGTTCTTAAGTAAATTCATGGAAAGCAGGTGGATTAGTGCTAGAAATGCTACGATTAAATTTTCCAACAGGTTGCCATATAAAGCAGAAACCCATATGTTTCCAGGTCTTATAATACTGTTGACTATTATTCAATCTCGACACAAATATTCTGTTAAATATGTGTGTATGTACTTTAAATGTGTAAGTTGTTCACTTGTACCTTTTCTATATGACAGAATTCACATATGCAATATTAAAATGTGTTTTAGGGGACCATTTATCCTGTTCTATATGCTGTAAAGTATACGTTTCTCAGAAGTCACATACTTGATATTATCTTCACAGTTGGTATGCAGCTGGTTTTCATATTGGTAGTAACCAATTCATTTCTTTTTTCTGTTTCATTACAGGAAGGAGAGGGATAAAAAATTAGCTCTGGTCGAATACAACAACACACAATTTTATCTGGGCATTTTTGGAGAAGAAACCACCTTTACATTTCATGAAGCTCCAACAGAAAAAGTGCAAAGCAGTGACTTAATGTACAACACCCTCAACATGGCAATAAAACTTGATACAAATAATACAAAAAAGATATACATATAGGTTATCTATTACGTATATTTTCTGGACATGTTACAATAGGTACAGTTTTTATGAAAAATATTTTAACAAAAAGAAAGTGGAAACTGAAATAAGAGATTATTTAGAATAAGGCTAACAGTCTTGTGACTTGTTCCATAAATGGCCTTTGACGTGCGACACAAAACTTTCCAAAATGGATATTAATCATATGACACAAAGGAAATTAGATTGACAAGATTTTTGTGATTTACTTTCCTTGGGACAGTTTGTTTCTTGCAAGACATAACTGTTCTGAGCAATATTTAAAAACTCAGGACATAATCTCTATAGGAATTTTTTATATTTTGTCAAGACAGTATTTTGACACTTGTTGTAGTTGGGGCCCTGAGTGGCCAAGTTGTCTAAAGCGCTCACCATTACGGATCATTGTCATCTCACCTCTGTCTGCGTGGATTCGAGTCTCGGGCTCTGTCAATGTCGGTATTTGAGACAGCTTGAAAGCAGCTTCTAGTGGGTCGGTAGTTATTTCTAGGGCTTTCCCGGGTTCTTCCTCCGCCATTTATACTGGCCACCATGTATAACTTATCTTGTGCAGACAGATGGCGTTAAACCCTACAACAACAACAGCAACAACAACAACTTGCTGTCGTTTGCTTCTTTACAAACATTGGATCTCACAACGGTAACCATTAGTGTTAACAGCAATGAACATTATTAAGCTTAGAGTACCACAATGCTTAGGTATCTCTTTTGTGCTTTGACCATGCAAATAAGGATTATCAGGGGCTTGAGGATGACAAATTTGATGTTCAAATGACATCTTCCTTGTATCCAGATACCATTTCAAAATGAAATCAATAACTAGTGGCATTTAACATGAGTAACTGTTCGTACCAGCAAATATTAAATGTTATGTACATGTATTCAGGAATTATCTTAAATATAGTTAAGCATGTGACATGTTTAAAATGTTCTCATACAAGCTACATGCTTTTTCTATGTAACAAAAATGTACTGGTATGATTTTTCATGTTTTATTATTGTGGTAACAAAGTCAGTGGACAACTTCTTTGGACACATGAGAAAGGTAAAAGGCTGTAAGGAATTGTTTACCTGTTGTTCATTTGACATTCATGCATGCAATCATGTAAGTGGATAAAAGTATTTATAGTAATTGGCTACAGAATGTCAAGTTATAATAATAGAAGTTTGTATTGTTATACGTGGTGATTGTAGAGGCTTAAACAGCTGTTTATAAAATTGTAAATTAAAACATCAATACCTTCTATTAAATATAATACTACTACAAGGAGTTTGATTTACAGTCTTATATACACATCTAGGCTATGTAGTAATCTTGTTTAACTGAGTTTGGAGTTCTACATATTAGTGATATTATTGTGAGCCAGATAAAGTCCGAAAAGTTGTATCTGCTATGTAGTAATATAACAACATTACAACATTACAACTAGTTCTTTTCATAGGCCTTATAAACCCAATTTCTTAAAAACAAATATAGACATCTATAAAAAATATTTCATACATGCCCTGTGAGAAAAATAAAGACTACACGAGTGTTCTAACGTATTTCTCAATTCAACTCTATTCATGATAACAAATATCAGATGTTCCACCAAGTCACTAAACACACACACACACACACACACACACACACACACACACACACACACACACACACACACACACACACACACACACACACACACATATATATATATATGTAGTAATTTCATTACTTAAAGAAAACTTTAGCTCTCTCTTTATAGGGGTTACACGTGAGCTAGAATCTGAATAAAACACTGCACAGGATGATGATAATTTTGAATCTATGCTAGCTTGATCCCAGCATTAGTGTGTATTCTGGGCTTAAATCAGCTTATCTATGCCAGGCTGATCCCAGGATGCAGAAGGTAATCTGATTTTAATTTACATGCATCCTAATCACTGAGCTGACCTCAACTGCTTGCTCATGTTTCACACCTGACCTTTATCATGACTTCTCAATATATTGACAATTTACTGGAAGCATAGTGCACACAAAAGCTCAAACACTTGTTTGCATCATCACTTGAATTTTTTCCCCAATAATCAAATTGAACATTATTTGCAACATATGTACTTATTTTGTTGAGAAGTGGTTTATGTTGCACAAGCATGTTTCACACTGATCCACCTAGCTACGTGAACAGCATGTATAGTGCAATTCCGAGTTAACAAAGCTGTTGTTGTAATTGATTTTTGCTTAAAAAAAATATATTCGCAGTATTTTGTCTGAAGTTTAAATCAATTCTTGCTCGAAATTGAATCGAGAACGATGTTGTTATATGTCTGTCTTAATTAATCTTATTAATAGAAGTGGACTTCATCTTGTGATCTGTTGATATCTGTATCCTCGCACAAGCTAGGTATGTTCAGTACACAATTCAGAGACTATGTATTGCAATTACTATTGCCATTTTAACTACTGGTACTGTTCTTAGAGAGCTGGAATGTTTTTAAATGTCACTGAAAGTTATATTGAATAATTCATTGCAAATCTAACTTTTTATGCTCTATGCTATGGTAAGGTTATTTGTAGTGATTGGTTTGCAGCTTGAAAGTTACAGCAGTATTCACAGTATGCCTTTTTGACCTGGACTACCTTTTTTAACACAGTAATGTGAGAAAAAACTTAATGGTTGTGCTTTAGTGTAGGATTGAAAATTCCATCCTTGGGATTGCAAATTTGCATTAAACACCCAGCACATTTTTGTGTATGACTTAAAATTCTAAGCTTAGAATGGAGTGTTCCTATTCTACACAAAGTCATATGATAGGTTCTATCATTACTACATTGAGCACGGTGATCAGCAATGTTGACTTGTGAAAGTTAGTCAAAGTTGATAATCATTAGAATAATATTACTATGTGTGCGATTCGAATTTTTGATGTAGATTTAAAAAATTTTCAGTCGTATCGCTATGATGTTTGTGTGGCAATTTATAGCACTGGGGCATCATGCCGCCAACACGTACCATGATGTCCCAACAAGTCACATTATCCTGACACCAGGCCGACCAATCTTAACACTAACCTCTTATTGCTGAGCATCTAGCAAGGTAGCTATTTGTACCATTTTTATAAATCTCTGGTATGACTCAGCCAGGGTTCGAATCTATGACCTTCCGCATCTGAGGCAGATTGTCTATCCACTTAGGCCACCGGAAATGGTAATACTACTCTGCAGAAGGGATTTGGAAGTAGAAATGGTATTTAATATTAAATACAAAGGTGATGTCCTATAAGAAAGACAACACTGAAGTTTATTTTATATTGTGGAGGCAGTGTGTGGCATAGCTATAATAATCTTACTACATCATATTGTCAAATGACAAAATGAATGTTAGACTGTTACCATGGAAATAGAACAATGTTACTACATGGGTTTGTGGGATAGCAGGAGAGCTATGTAGTATTGTTACTACACCAGTTGTAGTATTGTTACTACATCAGGTCTTGGAGATCACAAAGTCAGTGCCTGAAAATACGGTAATGATACTACATTTACATAGGATGGTCGGTTTGCTATGTAGTATTGTTACTACATCAGGTTTTAGAGCTAAAAATATTAGTGCCTGGAAATAGGGTAATATTACTACATGGTTTGGGGGATAGCTATGTAGTATTGCTACTGCATCATTGTTTGAAGATCACAATATCAGTGCTTGGAAATAGGGTAATATTACTACATGGGTTTGGGGGAATGGCTGTGATGACTATATAGTATTGTTACTACATCAAGTTTTGGAATTCACAAAATCAGTGCCTGGACAAAGGGTAATGTTACTACATGGGTTTGTCGGATAGCATTAGAGCTACGTAGTATTGTTACTACATCAGTTGTAGTACTGTTACTGCATCAGGTTTTGGAGATCACAAGATTAGTGCCCGGACATAGGGTAAAGCTGCTACATGGGTTTGGGGGATAGTTTTGTAGTATTGTTACTACATCAGTTGTAGTACTGTTACTACATCAGGTTTTGGAGATCCCAAAATCAGTGCCTGGATATAGAGTAATGTTACTATACAGGTTTGGGAATGGGAATTTTTAGCAATGTAGTATTGTTACTATAGTCAAATTCCCTTAAAAAGGACAAGCAAGCAATTCCTTTTTTATTCTGACAGCCATTGTATTCTCTTTACGATATAATTAAATATATCAACGTCTGTTAACAGGTCTAGTTTTACATTGCTGAATTTTAAAAAGTACATCCCAAGATAATTATGGCGCAGAGTAATACCAACAAGGAAATGATTGTTATGGCTTACTTTTCTAAAGTTTTCAAATACATTTGCGAGTAATAAAACATCTGTTATCAAATACAAATCATGATAGTCGCCAAAAGTTTTACAATCAAATTTATTCCAAATCGACTTCGCGTTATCGTATTCGTGCTCAGATACTAGTTTTTTAACTGAGAATAAAACGCAGATCGATGTGGTAATGATGTCGCGTCAAACATTGATCAGTCATCGAGATACTCATAAGGAAATATTCCCTTTCCTTCAAGTAAAACCTGGCTCGTTCACCGAAATGGTTTTCGAGGTTGCTAAACTAACAACAACCGCGTACAAGTTCTTCTAGACATGCTGCCATAAACTGCAGGCTATCAATAAATCTTAATTTACCTAGCATAACAGACATATACTTCTCAGAGTTATTTGGAATACATTTTATTTTTCCGTCGTCATTTAAATTAGATTTAGACGTTCTCGGATTTCTGGATCACCGAAAGCTTCTACTATAATTTGGCTATCATATCCACCGAAATTGTGTAACACAACTGGAATAAATTCTGGTGCTTAATTTTGAAGATTACAATTGTTGTGAGTTGCTCCACGATATTGTCCTGTTAAATGACAGTGATCGTTTAGTAGATCATTTCCAACCTCAGGCGTAAACGACCGCTCACAGATATGACAATATTCTGCTGTTTCAAAGTCAGTTTGCTTTTGCTGTGTTGACCGTTTTATTAGAGCAATTCTTTTTCGTTTGTTTGAAATATAATCTACCTCGCTGATTAATCTTTTTAGTAACCAAAATGCAGGATCTGGACCACGATAGATCTGAATGGGTTTTGATAAACTTGAATCAACTGCAGACACGACTTTGTATGCAACTCCACATGGAACATGGTTTGAGATTTTTCTTGTACTTGATTGGTCAGGACTATTTTCTACACAAAGGACAGGTTGTAGAAGACACTCGAAGTCAGCGTAAATTACAAACGGAACTTTCATCTTATGATTAAAGTTTTTAAATTGTAATATATTCTTCCCTCGCTCTGTCGTTGCTCTTCGCTGAACGTCTTAGCAATACTGTAAATGTTTCTTAAACGTTTCTTCGTTTTTACATCCGTGTTAACATCGATAAGAAAAGTACTTTTGTTCTTTATGTTTATTATATTGATTTCCAACAAGTCCGTTAAAGTTTTTAATTCACAGGTAATGGTTTTTATAAAACAAAAGATTTATCGTTGATTGGGACACAGTGTCTGAACTGTATCGATGATATACTTGGTCTTGTTCATCAATACCAAATACGTTTATTGAAATATTATTCAGTTGCTCAAACTTTGGTATATGATTTTCGGTAACGGGAATTTGATCGAGCTAAAGTTTAGTCTTGAAATATATGGAATATATTAACTCGTTCTATGTCCTTATCTTGTGGATAGCTCGCTGATAAAATCGCCCATTGAAAAACTCTGTCATCGATGTTTGTAATGTTAATGCAACATTTTGTTTCTTGATTTTTGCTCGAAGGTCAACATACAAACTTCCTCGCAATGAATTATATTTTATTATGTTATACAACATTTGGGATATCGCCTCAAACGTCCTATCTGAACCAGATGCAGTATATTCCTTTTGTATTTCATGATGAATCTCGTCCGACAACGCGGCGAAGTTAGCTCCAAGCAAAACGCGTTTAGATTTCGTGGTAAAGTAAGGATCAGCAATTTTTTGGTCGATGACGTTGTCGTTGTCATCTTGTAACACGTGCAACTTTGATAATATGACATGATAATGCACTACGATTTTTAGTCCCTTATGTTTTTCAAGTTTGCGTTTGATTGTTGGTTGTAGAAGATGAAATGAAATCGTCGATGAAAAGTTTGTTAGAACTGGTTGATTATCAAACTTCCAACTGTTGCCAAACCCAAAAAACGCAATTTCAACCGGGGATATGTTTGTTGTCAAGCTCGTTTCAAAATATTTCGCAATTTTAACACTTTATATATGAGGTTTTACAAATTTCTAATACAGCATTAAAATAAGTACAATTTGAACAAATGGAAACGTTAATGTATTATGAAAGAAATAATTAGTATGGCAAGCGTTAGTAAGAGATATATTACGAACATGATGATCATCCGAGTTTGTCCACAATTTGCTAGGATCAGTCATCAACAATAAAGTTCCGTTTGGCAAAAGAACACCAGCTGGTTACAAGCTTCGAGTAAAACAGACAGATGAAGATCACATTGAAATCTTTCGAAAAGATTTTATTTACACGCTTTTCTGCGGAGACGTTCCAGAAAATATGTGTGTTTATCACGTGAACGGTGAGGCTACCGATGACAACATTGCGAATTTATCTTTCCAAAGTGAATTTTAACCACATCCGGTATTTGATCTTTATGAACCAAATGATCGTGGAATTATTTGAAATATTAAAACGAAAAGCGTTGTCAGAAAACTAAGTAATGTAGGTTATTTGCGAATAAAGGTTCGCGGTATTAATACAAATCACGTTAATTACCTATCACATAGATTTGTGTTTGAAGTTTTCAATAGTTTAGTTCCAGCTGGTTTAGGGTTGGATCACCAAAATAATGCTCGAACAGACAAGAGGTTAGAAAATCTAGATGTTGTTACAATAAACTAAAATACCAAAAGAAGCATAACAAAAATGGGGTTAATTTTAGATCTGCTAGACCTGTGGTTTCAACTAACCCTGAAACAATGGAAGAAATAAAATTTAAATCGTTTTATTCTGCATCAAAATATTTTGACATTCTCCCAGCGTCAAACATGCTAAAAGCTGATGGAACTAAAAAATTAACATTTTCAAAAAAATATAATATAAAAATAATCTTTAGATATGACGACTCGATATCTGTTAAGATTCGTGTTAATTCTTGTCTACTGATGCAAGAATGACAATAATTCATGGTTGTGTCTCTATCGTATACAACAGCAACTACAGACTTTTCAAGTAGTTCATTTTTGTTTTCGTCTGCTGTTAGAAGCACTTTATCGCTTCCAGCTCACTCAATGATTAAATTTACAACGACGTCCATCCCACCTCTGTCTGTGTGGGTTCGAGTCTCGGATTCAACCAATGTGGGTATGTGAGATAGCTTGCCAGTAACTTCTATTTGGTCGGTAGTTCTTTCCGGGGTTTTCCCGGGTTCTTCCTCCACCATTTATACTGGCCGCCATTATAGCCTATCTTGTGGTGAAAAATGGCGTTAAACCTAACAATAACAACAACAACTACAACGACGTCGGTGACTGCTTCTTCAAGTTTGTCCTTGTTGAGACTATTTGCTATTACGTGATATCTTTCCATTTATTTTTTACTATTAGATACAAGTTATTGTTTATAATGAACCTGATGAAACGTTTGGAAGATATTTATAATACACCAATGGAAAATTCAACACCAGAACCTGTTGTTGTCAAAGATAACAACGGCACTGTCAAAGATGACTTTGATTTAAGTTTGTTAACCCATGATGACAGCGATGACAACAATGACAACTACGACGTTGACAACTGTATTATTGATTATAAAATCATACGGAAGATCTACAATCGGCAGATACGACGTAAAGTATCATTTGGCAAAAAGTAGAGAAGTTTGATTTTGCTGTTGCAGAACATCAAGTATTCTGGCAAATGCTAAAACCTTTCATGAACCTGTCTATACCATGTTGACAAAAAATATATAATTCGTTTTATATTTGTTAAGAATTTAAATCTGATGCACAGTAACGGAGCTGTCCATCTGATCGAAAACAATATTTGAGATCGCTGTGTAATCCTGTAAAATGTAAGTCTGTTCTTCAACGTTATGAGCAAATTTACAATGAATTTGCTTCTCGAAATCTTATTATTTCATACTTGATGTCGGTACCCAGCTATTAAAATCTAACCGCGCCACTTAACTAAACTTCGTGTTCTAATGACTCGTTCTATGACAAATATACCTTGTTCAGTTCGCTGTAGTTCCTGTTCGTAAAAGCTACCAATTACTGGTTCAACCGACAAATCTTTTAGTTTGTAGGCAATTGGAATTGTTATTAGAACTTTATCAATAACAAATAATTCCTAGGTCCAGTTTCTAATAAATCCTTTTTCAAATGTATTTATTTTCAAACAAATTAGAACTCGATTGTCCACGTTAAACATATGTCTCCGGTACATGTTTTCATTTGCCAACGTTGGACTTTTAATCGCATTAGTTGGTGACATTTTTATAGTACTATGTCTCGTGTTATTGTAATCAAGTACTATCTTGATTATCTGTTTGCATTTTTGATTGTCAGATGTTTGTAGATCTTTTCGCTCAGCATACGGTTTAACTGTTCTACGATGACACTTTTTTCTTTTATTTCCCGTAACATATATTTTAATATTATTTTGTTTTAGAAACTGTTCAAACTTAATATTTAAAAATTCGGAAAATTGGTCGGTCCAAATGTTATTTGGTTTCTTTCCACTTCTAACGATTATTTGTTTTAACGCAACAGGTACACTAAACGCGTATTTACTAAATACATCAATCACATGAACAGATATCTTTTGTTATCATTAAACTTATAGACGTTAGACATATCTGCTAGATCTATCGCCCACATGTCATCAACTGCATTTGCAACAACCTTTCGTAGTTGGAACATTTTCTTAAGTCTTTGTAACTCCGACGCAAGCGTCATCTACACACCACCATCATAAAATCCACTTAGTCCTAACTTATACAATGCTCCAGTCAAGCCTTGCACTAGTTGTCTGTCAACGCGTTCTCGAATTCCACTTGGTTTCATTTGACCAAGTTAGTATAACATGACCTTGTCACAACCATCTTTATCCTGTTCGTTATCGCGATAACAGATATCATGTCGCACAGCAATAGCGTCGACTTGATTGTATGGTTCTTGTCCTGCCAATGGATTAATGTTCTCGTCCAACTCTTGATCTAATGGATTATAAGGTCCCATGTGTTTATGTCCCAGCAATGTCCAACCGCCGCTAGGTTTTGGTAACTTGCCAATAAGTTTGTTTATATCAATACCAGATCCGATTATTTCACGGCGATTACAACGTTGACAATAAGTTACAATTTTCTCTTGCTCGAGACAAAGATCTTTCTCGCAATAACATTTACATCCTTGACTAAAATCAGTTATCATTTTTGATACTAGTGTTGATGATTAAATCAATCGCTGACTAAAATTAATTTTTCTACGCCTAAAAACGTGAGCGAAGTTACATTTATACCAGGGCCAGTTTGTTTCAAGAACATACGTTTGTTCACACCACATATCAGACAAATACTTTTCAGCATGACTCTATTGCTTTTGTTGTTTCTGTTTTTTTTTATCTGTTCTCACCGTTTTAGTTCGACATTTCAAACAGTATGTTGTCATTTTATATTCGTTGCTAGATAAAATTATGAGCGATAATATCATTATGTTAGCTTAGACGCTGATCAAATTGAAAAATAAACTTAAGAAAATCTGGTCCCAAGTATTTTGAACTCGCGGACACCTCTTTGATAAATATAATACAATAATAAACACATGCAGAAGTTCCAACTTGCTGCAGTTGATTAGAAAAATGATTAATTTTTTTTGTGTTTTCGTGTTATATATATGTTTAATAACGTCACTCGGAGGAGGTAAAAATGAATCAAAATAATTATTGTACCATCCTGGAAGTTTAGGATGTTGATAACACATGAATTACCTGGTACTTGATGAACTATCAAGTTTGTCTTTAGAATATTCTCCACGAAATCCCCTTACTGATTTTAGTTTATCAAGTATTTCACAGTTACTTAACGCATGTGCGATCAACGTCGTGTTCCCGGTAGCATCAATCCGAGCCGATGAACCCCACGGCCTTTTCCCAACAGATTCTGAAGTAGACTTCCTACTATTCCTGCCAGAAGTGGCCCTATACATCCTCCGTCGACCGCTCTGCGCGATGTTATTTTTGACCGCGCTGCGGTTTTCTTTTATGTTTTGTTGTTGATGTCTTTCGCGCTTTCCTTGTTGTTTTTCAAGATGGCATTTTATTTAGGAGGGTCACACAAAATCTCTAGATGGTTTGTTTGATACCACCGCCGGTGACTCCATCACCGCACACCTCTTTCCTTTTTGTTCCGGATATTGCACCTGATGATGCTGATAGTCATAATGTTCCGAGTACTGGCTATATTTCTGGCAGTATTTGTTTTGCCAACGTTGCCAATGCTGGACCTAGAAACCCACCGTGCCGTGCCAATGCTGTTATTTGCGTCACTGACAGATTGAGCACAAATGGTTTTCCTTTGACATTTTTATTATTTGTTGTTGCGTCAAGATTGATTTCATTAATGTAATAGTGCTCGCGTTGGCGCCTTCGGCTTTTGGTATTATTTTAAGAGAATCAGCACGTTGTTTAGCAACCGCGGTCGATAGGTTTTTAATTTGTCCTTGCGTCAAATATGTTTCCTTCGTAATATATTTAATTGTCATTCTATTGTGTCACATAAAACTAGATTACACTTCGACTGTCAGTCTTCCTTTTGTTACGTCTATTGTCAAGAATCTGTCACTGACAACAAGAGCATATGCATTGTAAGGTACACCATGAGCTGCATCTAGCGTTCATGCAACTTCAATTTCTGCTCCGGATCCGATAGCTCGTTCAGAATGATTTGATACATCAAAGTAAAAGATCCGATAAAGTCTTCTAAACTCCTCTATTGATATCTGAGATCCGTTATCAACGTCCTGATATTTATGCAATGCTTCCATCAGGTACATTTACGCTCGTGATATATTTTTATCGTTGTTATCGACAAAGTTCCATTCAATAGCCAGCTCTGGATACCCTGTCGAATTTATTCTAACAAATATTCGCCTAATATCTTGTATATCAAATATTTAATTGTTTTGCTCCTGAGTACTTTGTCTCACTGCTTGTTGAAAGACAATAAACACGTTTATCGATAACTGTTCGCTAGGAGTGACTGTTATTCTCCAAGTATAATCTGTTGCATCTTGAATTGCTTGTTGATAAATTTTATTTTGTTCGAAATATCTTTCTAGTTTCGTGTATGTGGTCAACATAGTTTCAAGTACGATTGATTTACTTATCGATGGGACAATACGTGCCAACCACAACGCGAGTCTTTTTTATCACAACCTGTCCATCAGCAACACCGTCAGCGTGAATCAAACAATTATACTGTCATTCCGCTCAAGAATAAGTGTGTGTTCGATTCCACGAAATACTTTGCTGTAATCACGACAAAATCCAAATATTGATCTTAACGGCAAGATGATTGTTACCCGACTTCTATTGTTTGGTAATTCTTTTCTCCTAGCATAACCCTCAGTATCTCGTTTGTCTTAAGTTTGCTGCGGCAAGTCGTATCGCATCGCCAATGTCAGCAGCTGCATTGCCAGCTGGATTTGCAATAAGAGTGTTGTCATCATAATCAGCAGCAACAGCACCTGTGCGAAAGTCTGTAGATACTGCACCTCCTGATCCAGTGTCTTTAAACCAAAAAATATTTGTAGCGATAGATCGTGAAAAATCATAACTAAATGAAACTAATCATCGTCAAGTGTGTTAAAAGTTCTAGTCCAGGCTTGTTATGATCGCCTGAGTTTTTGTCAATATCTTCGATATACTCGTATTCCGTGGCTTTTTTTTATCAGCATCAAATTCTTCTGTAAGGTAGAGAAAATGTTTAACAGACATTCTTTATCTATAATTGCCACATAAAAGTTTAAAACAATAAAGTACCAACTGAAGTTCTTGATTTATTTGCTTATTTCCACACTCTCTCGACTCCGCGCGGTGACAACAATTTCTTAGTCGTGGCCACCATAACCTCAGTTGACGCAGTCTCTGAAATTTTCTACGATATATCCACAACGGACGACGGCTTGCCTTTTTTTTATCAGCAATAATTTTGGTTTGACTGCAGTACCTGCCGCAGATGCAGCTCCGGTTGCATAGAGGTGCAATTCTATTTGCAATGCCAGGTATATTTTTGACTATCTTGGAAAATATATATTACCTCGGCATATTTTTTTTTTAATCGTCATTCAGTGCTGTCACAAAATTAGTTAACATACTTTAGGTGTAAGTAGTAGCTAACTGTTTCGTTATTAAAATCAACTTGCCGCCCTGATTGATCTGTCTTTTTATGTTAATATAATATATTTGATTTTGTAAATATACGGGATAATACATTATCTGACGTGGGGTTAACCTGGTGTAACGTCAGGTGAAAAGCAGTAGATTGCTTGATCGCGTCTTCCGCGTGCAGAATAAGATCTTGATGCAATAGAGCAATTAATCACGAATGTATTTACCTGCGTGATGTTAACCGGAGGATCACCGTCATATGATATTGTCTGCTGCGCAACTGAGTCGTATTGTTGGTTCTTAATGCATAACACTGACGCGATTCTACTTGCTGGTGAAAAATAAATTAACAATGTATTTTTAACGTTATTCTAGCACATAATGTATTGTAGTTTGTAGTTAGCACAAATTTTCAACGACGTCTCTATTCATTGTAATAAGTTCCTTTATCATTTTATTAAGATCAGTAACGTTGTAGGCGCCTCGTGGTATTTTAAAAGATAACCAGGCACTAGATTGAAACGTGAAATCATCATTGATGCCTCTATTTGCATTAGCCATAGAATGCCATGCTGTTGCAGAAATTAATCCGATTTCATAATGTCGAGCAGGATAAGGTTCGATTGGCGAATTATAATTGACAGAAAAGTTTGCGATGTTTGATGTTGTTTGAGAAGAATCAAGTAGCAGTGTTGTTGACATCATGTTTATTTTTACAGTAATATAAAAATTAAAGAAGATCGCGATGTAATATTTCATACTCTCATGCTCTCTGGTTGTCAATGACCCGTTTGCACGAAGATGGTCATGTATGTCCACAAATTCGTTGTCGATTTCCGTACTTGTGTGGCAAGCTCTTTTTGATGATATCAATAACATCAATCTGTCAACCATTTCACCCATTGACGTACATAATCTAACACCATATCCAGGTTTTTCCGGATTAAAAGGTTCACTTCTTACCCTGTGTCTATCATTGTTAAAAAACACTTTCAAAATTACAACCTTTCCCATAACCCCTATCGTTAAATCTGTATTGTCCCTAATTTTCCATCATTCTTTTGAAAGTTTATCTTCATTTGTAGCGTATCCTATTTCTTTATCAGCTTCATTACTTAACTGAGTAATGTCTTCTAAATTGAGTAACATATCGTTATATTCAGCTTCACTCCAGTCTCTAACATTTTCTAAATCTAAAATATTGTATATGTTAAGAAATTTTATATATTCTCCATTTGAAATTTTTTTCCTAGAATGTTTTCGTTTATCTAATATTGTTTTATCAAACAGTAATATTTTAGTGATAATATCAGATGTTCTTTTCTGTTCATCTCTACATTCTAGTTGTTGTTGCGATAATTCAGAAATCAATCTTGTTATTTCATTAGCATCACTTGTTGCCTTTGTTAGTTCTCCTTGATATGGCACCGAATTATTAATCAACCTGGTCATTTCTGCTTGTCGTGCAACAGCATCAGTAATTTTCTCAACAACTTTCTCAATAGATTTTATTTGCTCAGCTTGCTGTTGCTCTTCGAGTATACATAACAAACCTTTTTCAGCTTATATTCTTCCTCAGACATATGATGTACCAGGTTGCTTATCAAAAAACAACCTCGGTTACCGGCCCAAAATGTTTTCCGGTTTCTGCTGCCGCTGTGATTTGCCCCTGAAGTTCTTCTTTCACATTCTGATAAAAATTTAATCATTTACAGAAATCTACTGATACAACAACGAAATATTTTCGCAGGATCTCGTGCAAGTTTATCAAACAAAAAAAAGGTGTATTTGTCATTAGTTGCCTCATGGTAAAGTTCGATAGACTTGTCTTTGGTCATATCGGCGTATTGCTCGATAGCTATATTCCGCACGTCGACATTATCAAGTCCTGGAAATAGTATAAAATCTGCCAGTATTCCGATGAAGAAATCTGTCGACGGTATAAAATCCTTGTGTCAGATAAAACGCATTACATGTTCTGTTTCTGAACAATGATGAACAGGATCTAATTTTATTGATTGCGCTGTTATTTAACGGAATATCATCAAATGCAATTATTTTCTGATCGTCGGAATCAAGTTCATTTACCGGAATTAAATCTTCTGGTTGTTTGAATGAAAATATATCTTTACCAGCTCCAAATTCATCGCTAAGTATTTCATTGTAATCTTTTAAAAATTCGTATTTGTGCTGTTGTGGATTAATTGTGTAAGTATAAACTTTATCATAGTTAAAATTACCATTGAGCAACAGGTTCATTTGCAGATTAGTTTTACCAGATTCTGTACGACCTACTATCAGGTAATGACAATGTGAAAGCTTTTTGTTGTGCTTGTGTATGATTATGCGCTCGGTATCAAAGTTTAATATTGAGATCATTGTGTTATACTAATGTGCACGACAAAATTCATTTTGATTTACATTTATGCCTGATGAAATTTTATCAGGTGTATAAGAATAAGCATGAGTTATTACATGAAATTCGGAACATTAACCGGATCTACATCAACATATACAATAACAAAGATAAATGGTAAGGTTGATTCATCAGGATTTCTTATGAAAGCTGCGGATATAGTGACCGGCAATTTGTCATTGTCAACCAACGAGTACTAGATTTAGAGACAGCATACCAGCCAGTAAATGTAAACGAGACGCAGGCAGTATGTTATGCACAACTTAAATCAGTTGACGATAACAAATTGTCACAGACTGGCTGAACAATTACCGGCAACCTATATATGAGCGGCAATAAAATCGTAAATCTAGAAACTTCATATCCATCGGCAACGTTAAACATAAGTAAAGCTGTAAGCTGGTTACAGTTAAAATAAGTCGATGATATCAAATTGTCAACTACTGGTGATAAAATTAACAGTAACCTAGATATGTCAGGCAAAACGATAACCGGACTTGAACAAGTTTTTCTGCAATTGTCGCGAAGAACATAAAAAAAAAAATAACAACTTAATGAAAACTATTTTGA
>JAECUM010050701.1:0-25362 GCA_016617855.1 Megalonaias nervosa | reverse complement strand
GACCATACGGAATTTTGCACGTGCGATTGGATACAACGATGTATGATCTACTTATGCACCTTTGTCAAAGCAAATATCAAGCTGAGATTCCACATGTACGGATGTGTATGCCAATACGGACACGGCAAAATCGCTATAGCTGTAAATATTATGTATGATTCTATATTTACAAATACCAATGCGATTTTTTTTTTATGCGGATGCTGTACAATTTTTTCAGTTGCTCCCTGGAGCGATGCCAATGGTACGCGTACATAGACTACATAGGGAAATTTTGCAAACTACGTCATAGATGAGGTACGATACTTGGAACCACGTGCACCCCACTGTCAAGAGTGGAAAGATTCTTATAGGCACCATATTGAATCGCATGAAGAACATGTTCGTATCCGCATTCCATATATGCATACGCATCCGTACTTATGGAACGCAAGTTTAAATTTATCTTCAGTATGCTAAAACTGATTTGCACGCGTGTCGCCCCCAAGTTATTTAGCTACAAACATGAAAAATAAAATTTACCACAAATAAGATTTTAATCGATTCCTCTTTTTAATAGAATCCTCCTTCTCTCCTTCCCCGCCCTTGTACAGTCAAACATTTAGTGTGACGGATAAATGGGTGCATGCACTGCAATATAAAATCCACGTAGGACCCGAGAAGACCAAGGAGCAGAGAGGATGAAAAAATATTATTTGAAAGAAATTATTGGTATTTTTGCTTGCTTGTTTCTTTTAAGATCATGTATTTTGCTTTCAAAGTGTTTGTTTGCGCCCATTGCAAGATCACCTCTACCCCTTAACTACACCACTCGCACAGAGAGCGGAAAAGGGACATATAGCATTTATAAAATTAGATCAATTTTTCCGGTACACTATCCCCTTTACAACGTGCGTGCCAGGTAAACTATCTTCCTATTATATTCAACCTTTTTCCTCTACCATGCAACGTCCAGTATTGTCGGATACACTATTATGTTTGGATTGTGCGTGCTGGGAAGAGCATTTTGCTATTAGAGTCAACCTTTCTTGTATAAAGGAGGGAAAGATGATCCAACAAGGAAATAATCTTTTGATTTAAAAAATACAATACAGATCATACATGTCCATGTCCGATGTCTCGAATCTATTAAAGCGGACGCGCTAGCATCGACTAATAATACATACCTTCCTTTTATGCCTGCAAATGTAATCTGGTCAAAAAATATTTGAAAATGTCACTGAAATTTAGTTTCTGGTTACTTCGAATCTTTTCTCATCCAAGGGACCCCAGTGGATTGAGCGAAATATAATTGTCTCTTAAACATAGTTATTATATAGACATGATAGCTACCAAATTGCAGTAAAGAAGAGACGAACGAACGGACATACAGATAAAGGAAGAGACAGGGAGTTTCACAATATCCGTGACGCTAGCTTGGATAATTAAGAGCTCTCTTTGAAAACTGAGACACGGTTGAATTAGAAACTTAACAATTACGAAACCATAACTTCTAAATACCATATTTTTCCTTACTCTGTGTTCAAACAGAGTTGTTTCATGCTATTTTATGTTCAAGCACCTTGAACGTTGACATTCTCATCTACATGTATACCTATCCAGGTACATCGATGAGACAGACAGACATACATTTATGTGTTTATTTCTTCGTTTGGTTTTGAATCGGTCAGTTATATTTCCAGAGCAATAATTGAGGGATATAGCAATCCTATCAGTGAACAAAGAATAGCTGATGAAGAACAAACCAACGAACAACAAGATAATAGTAATCAAAGACCATATACTACCACCACAGGTAAAGCAACTTTAAATCATGAATGCATTAATTATTAACCAATCAATTAAGGGATATTTTCAGGGACTCTGAACAGGTCAAATTTAATTGAATTCTTCGAGTCATGAATTTACAATATAATTTTTCAAGCTATAAAAGAAACATCTATGTGTACGCAGTAAAGTCAATACAGTCCGTTGTATTCTTAAACTGCAAACGGGTTTTTTAAAGCAGTTGTTTCATATCAGACAGCATAAAACTAAGAAACACTGTATCGATGTAGTTCAGAGTCTGTCGTCAACATTGGATTTGCACGATTTTTTGTCTTACGAATTTATAAGTTGTTTTCTTCATAAATGTAATTTTCCTACTTAAGTTCTTATCTTAAACCTTTTGACTCGTCTACAGTAGGATTAAACCTTTTGACACGTCTACAGTAGGATTAAACCTTTTGACACGTCTACAGTAGGATTAAACCTTTTGACACGTCTACAGTAGGATAGTAGCATATTACAATAGAAAGGTGTCACTTTTGTCAGCATCGTCTACAAATATGTACTGGCGGTGTTAACACTTGTAATACAAACAGATCACTAAAGTTTTCCGTTAGGGTTTTAACCTACCTATAACATATTCACAACGAGGTTTGCGATCGAAACACTTTTTACCATAGAATCTTTGTTATGTCACATATGGAACAAATATTTCCAGATGTGTAGCATGTTTCTCCAACTTAAATCATTTTATTCTTTATGAAAGGAAATCAGTTGTAAAGGTCATTTTGAACAAATGTAAAAGATCGAGCAATCAAACGGTTCTTTGTTTACTTTCAGCGTCAGATACAGCTGCAAAGAACTATGACAGAGGGACCATAGACTGGTACTTGAAAATTCTAACTCGTCCCCACGAGGAAGACAATACTGCATGCCTTCCAGTAGCTCGTGATAAAAACTGTATTTAGATTACCAGGTAAATAACTGTTCTCTCTCTCTCTCTCTCTCTCTCTCTCTCTCTCTCTCTCTCTCTCTCTCTCTCATCATTTGACTGTTCCAACGACTTCATTACTTGGCTGTACATGCCGGAAGACACCGAAACTCGACTATTGAGTGTAATTAAAAACAATGCTTTCCCTTATAATTTAAGCTTATCATGTGCTTAAAAATGGCATTAAAACCACAACCACATCCAAGTTACACGACAGCAGAAGCGTATGAAAGATGTGGACCTAAAACATGAAAAGAACAATAGCAGCTGCAACAACAAATGTCAAGTGAAGACGCTGATCTCGATGGCAATGGTTACAAAACTCTCTCTCACACACAAACACACACACACGGGCGCTTGCTCGCGCGCGCGCGCGCGCGTGTGTGTGTGTATATGTGTGTGTGTGTGTGTGTGTGATTTGGAATTTTAACGTAGCTTTAACAATTTTTCAGTCATATCGCTACGATGTCTGCAGTGTAGCAGTTTATAGTGATGTCTAGCACTGGGACATCATGCCGCAGACATTATCCTGACACCAGGCCGACCAGTCCTAACACTAACCTCTTAATGCTGAGCGCCTAGCGAGGCAGCTGTTAGTACCATTTTTTAAAAGTCTTTGGTATGACTCATCCGTGGTTCGAACCCGCGAGCTTCCGCATCCGCGCTTGCTTGCTTTAGAAATAAATAGACGATCAAAACAGATCTTCGTATAGGGATGATTATCATGTTTGCATTGGCCAATTGTTTTAATTTAAATGTGTATTCGTTCGTTCATGCAAGGAAACCTACTGATAACATATAACAATATCATTATTTTGAGACATAATATCTCTAATGGATACAATTATTTATCATTGTCAAAATCCAATAAATTTGATATTAGGTTTTCTGATTTTTCAGAGATCCGTGCCATGATGATTTCACTCATTTGATGTTACAACTGCCGAAAAACGGTCATTTGGAATAACCGGACAGTTGCCGTGATGCATACCATATAGTCCCTATCGCTGACATCATATTACCTGCTATATTCTTCTTTTTTTGTAAACGAGAAATTATGAATTATAACAAATCAACCAAAGAGCCATTATTTTTAAAAAATCTAAAATGGCTTAATGATGGATAATGGGAGGGGGCATTTTATTTCAAAAACATTCCTTGGCATAGATATCATGACAACCCAAATGGGTTATGTTGTAAGAAAATATTTATATAAAATGTTTCAATAGGATTCTGTTTCGTAATTTTGCCAACAATTATGAATGGTGCATTAGTATTTTATTTTATAACTGGGATGCATGAATAAACGTTATGAGTGTCTGAATAGCGCAGTGCAGTATGAGTTTTTTTTTAAATTCGTAATTGGAGACAAAATTATTTAATGATTATTAGCACCTGAGATACAGAATCAATGTCTCTGCATGTAATAGTCAGAGAATTTAGATATTTATCTACTCGTGTATTGATATGCGCAGAATATTGGTTGATAACTCTCCTCGAAAAGAGAGTAATCAGCCGTTGAAAGTTATCTTCCCTAGTCTAATAGACAGGGCGGTGTGCGATCTAGGGAGGGCACACAGTGCGTGTTTCTAGTGACATCTGCCGATATTACCGATTACGCTTTCAAATGTCACATTATTGAATTATCATATTTTTCTGATTCTAAATTACCATTACAGCAGGGAAATACCTTATCATATATGCATTTTACATCATTTGTTCAAGACATATAAAATATTTGTATGTATGTATTTGGAATTCATGTATGTTGTATGATAACATTCTTGCATTTATGTATGTATTTTATTCATCTGTTTCCTACAAAGCTTTTCTGTGATAGCAAGAAGCCTGCATATGCTAACATCGATGAAGAATATGAAACTGAGTTTGCAATACTGTTTCAACGTAATTTAAAGATCTGCTAATCACTCAAAATATTACTTTACCCATTACTGTATTTAAAGTGACCATTGTCTAAAATGGACTCTGGAGGGACTATTACATGTTGTCCTCTCTCTATTCTGTTTTGATTATACTTCATTGCAAAGTATATGATAAAGAAAACCAGTGTTGATGTTTATAAGCAGATGTCCATTATTCAGTCGGAACACTCTCGGGACTTTCCGCGGTTGAAAAAAAAAAACCACCTCGAAGATAATAAAGTAGTCGCCATTGCATATACATCTACCTTCTTAACCAAAATAACGTCTTTTGCAGTGTTCATTACGGAAACTTTTCAACAGTGACGAGTTGACGAGTTCATCTCTGCTGTGACATTCTATGTTGTTGTTTTGTTTTGATTTGTTGTTGATGTTTTGTTGTTGTTTTTCTTCAAGTATGAACTTATTACACAACATTCCTTTAATTTGTGCAGATAACTTCATAACGGTATCATAATGCTTTTGCAATGGTTCTAACACATTTTAGGTACTTCAGCGTGTGACAGACTCATCAGCAATTCGGCAATTTCCTCAATTTTACACTCTTTCTCTCCTTCAGAGGCTCATCTGAGGTGTCATTTGCAACTTCGATGTCAGTCCTACGGATCTTACCTCGAAAGCATGGCAATACCTGGTATTTGTTTACTATTTGGAACACCTCGGTTATTTACGAAATAAAGATTAATCGGGAAGTTGCTGGGGCATTGAAATTTGTTTCAATTTGCAACTTCTCGGTCAATCCAATGGTAGAAATGGCTTAGGTATCCGATTAATTGCGGTTTCTTTCTGAGAAGAAATTTCCGGCATTCAAAATGTATTATTTTTCTGCAGCTTACTTCACCGACATATATGGTGGCGCTCTACTGTTTCGTATTTTGCATAGGGTTAGAATTTTAAAGAAAAAGAATTTCCCCGGGTTTCCTCACGGGTTATACTGGTTATTTAAAAAAGACCTTGTATATCTTAGGTACTGTTCAAAGAACCTTTTATTCCCTTTATTTTGGTGTATGATTGAGGGTGTAATATGGGTTATTGAATATACAGTTTGGCCTTACTCCAGATGTGCGCCTTTCAAAAAAGTGCTAGCTCCTCTTGGTCATTTTCACTTCCTGAACTTCAGAGGTAAATTTATAAAAAAAAAAAAAAAAGAGCCGATAACTTTTTTGCATTTTACATATTTAGTAATTCATTCATTCACTGCACTTTCAGAAGCCGGTATTGTTTAGTCTGGCAAATTAATTTTCCCTATTTTTAATAGCTGCTAAGGATAGTGTACTAATTCAGGATGATTTTTTAGCACAAGGGAGCAGTCATTTTAGTTAGCAATGCGCTTAGATCATGTAAAATTTCCAAAAGTACAATATCCAAAGAAATGTCCGCCACATTACATCAAAGTAGCATAGAGTTATCCCAACATTCTCTCCGCTGTGCAGTTTTTAATTTCAAACAACTTCACCTTACATACGTCACTCTCTCAAAAGTACATAATAACTGGAGAGCGCCCCCTATCTGAGGCATACTATCATTTCGCAGAAATAGCCGAGGCAGTCCGAATGCTGAGGTTTCATTTAGTATAAAAGCCACGAAGTGTTCCGATTCTCATTCTTGTAAAGATGACTTTTAAGGCCGATTGCAATGTATTTAGGCTGCACTAAATAGTTTTCCGATAGGGCTGCTGTCGATGATGTACCCTCTAATCTCTGAGTCCATACGCTATCAAAATAAATCTCCATAACTATTACCATGTATGCATTTTCAAACTTGTAAAAAATTTAGAAACCGAATCGGTAAACGATTCCCACGACAAAGCTGATCCTTCTTTGACTACCCCTTTAAGGCCATACCAACACCCCACCCCCACCCCGCGTGAAGATCCCTAAACTTGAGATTTTCTAACCGATAAAAAAACTAACACTAAACAAAGTCGAAGGCATCTCATATACAAGGCGGTGACAATTGCGTTTCATATATGCGTTTCACGTGAAATGTGAACCATAAACGGACAGATATTCCTCAAATCACTCACATCGAACATTTTGGTAAGCACGTAAGAAACAGCAAAAAATGGACAGCCGATCATGCACCTTGTGGCCAAAACTTATTGTTGAACCCGGCTGGCACAAATGTGTTTCTGCACTAGAATCGTCCTCTTGTGGATATATCATGAAATTATGCATTCTTATAAATATTGACGGAGAAACATGTAGATGAAGTATTTATATCTCTCCAATTAAAATGTTTTTATGGACAATGATATAAAACTGGTTAGTGCTACCTTAATAGAACGTACCGTTTTTTTCCTGTGTTATGCTTTTATCAGATTGATTAATGTCATTGTATATTTTATATCTTAACTTTTAGTTTGTTTTGGTAGAATAGTATATGCATGCCTTCTTATTTAGCAATATCCTGCAGGCCATGTTATTTAGCAATAGCATACAGGCCATGTTATTTAGCAATAGCATACAGGTCGTGTTATTTAGCAATAGCCTGCGATATTATTTAGCAATACATCTATTGGTTTAGAGAAGTGTCTTCATTGTCTTATATACCATAATTGTTTTACAGTTCTATGATTTATTATTTTTCTCTCAAGAAGTTCGTTATTCAACTCGGCTTAGTCGTCCTTTGTGACTAATGCTGTACTGTTAATCTTGTCCAGTATAAATAACGTGTGTTTGTATTAGCTTGACAGATCTTATTTTAAATGACATCTAGCGATGTACACAGAAATAAAAAATAACAACACAAATACCAACTGTTGATACTTACATCTTTATTCTAACAAAAATAACATTTTGCGCAATAAAATTATGTTGAGTCTTTGAATTCATGGTTTACGGCTACCACGAGTCACTGGTACACGACACATTGAACCCAGTCTATAAAAGCCAATCAGCATGCTTCTTGAAATTTTGTCTCAAATTAATTTCATTCTAGTGCAGTTCATAAAGTGTTAAAATCTAAGAAATAAGTCTTAATCCGTTAATTATAAGTAAATTATTGTGTTCTATTTGACTTACATATAATACGATGTCCTACTTTCCAGTACCTTAGCAGACTAAAACAAATTTTCCTAACTGAAGACCAGTTATCAACAAAGAAGCGTAGTCACATTTGTTTGCTTAATTTTACTGGCAAAAATGTTGAAAATTACATCAAAGTACATTAATTAGACCGGTCAGTCTCTAACGTCATATTTCAATTTTGAAACGTTTTGCATTGGTTTGTGCATCTAATATTTCACACACACACACACGCGCACGCACGCACACAGGAAATAATCTTGTCAGTATGCTATTTAAGTAGAACAAATATCCCTCCCATGGTATATATTATTTCAGCAGCTCGTTTATTTTCTGTAAAGTAATCCTAGAGAAACAAAAGTCTCATTTGGTCAATTTATTTTGCAATACAGCGCAACAAGAGAATCATGTTATTACACTGTCAGACTGTAATCAAGGCAAACATGTACCTAGATCGTTTATGTTATTTGCATATCAGACGACAACTTCCTTTTAGTTGAAATCTCTGAATCCGTAAAGCTTAGCTGTTCAAAAGAAAACTTTTACGATATAAGTCATCAAAAGTAACTGGTTTTCGGGACTTTAATTTAGAGACCAGAGCCGAATTGGTACAGTGTCCTATCTGGAACACTCGTGAATATACCGGGAACACATGCGCACCCAGTTATAGGCTATAGTGTTCTTTTCCGCACTAGGCATTACCGGATTTCGGCACCAGTTGTAAACCGGCTACGGACCACACCGACAGCTCGGACCTACACCTATAATTTCCAGGACCGGTACGCTGATCTATCTTTCCAGTATACCCATCCCTAGCTTCAAGATATATATAGCGCCGGACATCCGGACGTGACCGTTCCAGCCCCGAATCTGGCGCCGACACCTTGCATGAGCGGCACTGGAAACAGTGGACCGTATCACGTTACCCAGTACCGGGCCCTACAAGTATTACGTACCGGTACCAAGACAGGTCCATGACCAATTCCGACTCCTTCGACATCCAGTACCGACTACGGCTACGTTCCATACCTGGACTCTCATTACAGCCCTGGACTGTAGACGATATATACAGCTAATGCCTGGATATACCGTATCACAACATAACTAGAGACTCACCAATGTTTACCGTTCCCTCCCCACAACACATTATTCACCGTCCCACTAAACCTGTTTCGCCGGCTCAGTCGTCACATGCATTGCAGAAGGCATCTCTATCATCTCAATTTTCCCTATTTGAAGATTTATGTTGACAAGAGCCATCTTCCTTTCTTGATCCGATTATGTACAGCGAATATTTCAGCGTTCCGCTCAAGCAGCAAGGAGGGCGAATCCTACAACTTTTAGGAGGGTTATTTTTGAAAAATAAAGCTTCCTACAAAAAAGAAAATACAAGGTCAATAACGCCAAACCGAAGCCTCTAACAGACCGAGACTTCTCTAATTAGGTTAGCTCATTTTTGTTATTGACGCTTTTGACGTCTATGTTTTCGTTTTTGTATGCGCACTCATTTACCTGTCGGATACTCAATTTTTGTCGTCGCCCTCCCTGCTGCTGTGTGGGTGTGGCTTAATTAAATCATTATTATATCAATAATGGAATTTCACACAGCTAAACTACCTCGACAGCGACTAGAGGCAATTAAAAAATACCTCCCCGTCCGTGATTCTGTCAAGCAACAGCTACAAGCGCGTCAGGAGTCTCAGGTGGAATTTACAGTGGGTACAGAACAGTTATTTAAACAAACTGTCGAACCAACAAAGAAAATTGTTACAGCAAGTAAGGCAGCACAAAAAGCTCTTGAAAACTTGCCTGTTGATATTGCTGGCCGTCTTCAAGCAACTCAACCACCACCCGGGCAACCTCCTCAACCACAACCTGAAGATGGACCACAACCTCTTCCAAGAGTTAGAATTAACATCATATATAAGTTCACGCCTGAAGGTATTGCCGCGATCAAGGATCGAACTCAATTACTTGACATTGCCGCGTTTGGATATAGTAATATAGATAATTATGTAAAACCCGAATATGTTAAAACGATGAGATCCACCGAATGGATTAGGGATGTATATCGCATCGCTATTGATACTCCGCAAGTCAGATCTGAGGAAGATATTAATCAGTTTAATATTTTTTGCCAGGCAGTAAATGAGTATATTGGGCAAGCAAAACAAGAAAGGAGACAAAAAGAGGAAGAAATGAGATCAAAACTTGAAGAAGCTAAACAATCGAGGAAACAAAAAGAAACAGAAATGAAGTCGAAACTTAAAGAGATTGAACGAGCAAGGAAACAAAAAGAAGAAGATTTGGAATCTGAATAAATTAGACAAAGAAGGGAATTAGGTTCACCAAGTAAGAAAAAAAGCAGAAGAAAGAACTGGAAGTGGTCTGAGCGATTGGGTCACTCGAGGAAGTGGTCTTGAAATTCCATGTCCCAGCAACGTCCTTGCCGATGTTGAACGACTAGAAATTTTGATTGGCGGAAAACGAGCCGGTAATAATTCCCCAGAAATCATTAATGAAGCAGTTGCTATTTGTCAGAGATTATTTACAGGCGGTATCATGGATATTAATGTTTATCGGTCTCTCATCGATGAAATCGCCGATGATTACCGCAGTGATTAAGGGTATACATTTAGATCAGTGACAAGAAAATAAGATGATCATACATAATGCTCAGCGTGGACCGATCATGGTCAGGGTGATAAATTCGCGATTACCTACATATAAAGCGATCTACGGAGATGGATTTGGTGATGTTGTTCAGGGCCTATTTAGAAGGATAGCCCAAAAAGCAATACTGATTGCAAAGCAACTGGGAATGAAAGCTATTGACGTTGTTCGTGATAAAGGTATTGGTGCTGTTGGTGATGTTGCCGTTAAAGCATTCTCGGCAATCAAGGACAGACTAGCACGATTAATACGCAGACCGCAAGCGGCCCGACCTAAGCCAGTAAAATTACCCAGCACAGAAGCTATGCCTGCAAATGTTAGTAAAATAATAAATCAAGCCGCGAATAAAAAATTAGCAGAGTTGGCTGGTGTACCCCTATCAGATAAAGAAAAAAATATAACTGCTTGTCTGATAGCAGGAAGTGGTCTTCGTGTTAGACGATAGCAGTATAATAAAGATGTTCAAACGCGTATTTGATCCCGCATTCGACATGGACGCACCAGTTCTCAAAGATGAATCGATGCGTGATTATCAACATTATTCTTATGACGTACGACAGCCAAATCAGCGTGGAAGAATCGAATTACAAGTTCAGGATACAAGTAGATATTTTCTTCCCTCCGAAGCATTTATTGAAGTAGAAGGTGAGTTCTTAACAACAGATAATACTGAATATGGAGCTGATGTTATAGTTGGTTTTGTTAATAATGGCATCATGGCGTTGTTCGACAGTGCTACGTATATCATCGACGGAAGACCCATTGAATCGATTCAGAAAGACGTCGACGATGCCACGACGATACTTGGCCTTGCAAGATACAGCGGTGATTATTCAAGATCATCTGGTCCGTCAATGATGTTTGCCAAGGATACTTCTGACCATTCTGACAACAGACAGTACAATATGAGACGACCAAGAAACTTCGCTGACAACACTGACGCTGACATGTTGCCGGTGGTTCATGGTGCTAATCCAGAATTCAACTTAGGATTCTCAGCACGTCGATCAATGCTGAAAGACGGAACAAGAAGATTTTCATGTGCAATTCCACTGTCACATATCTTTGGATTTTGCAGAAATGTCACAAAGGTTATTATCGGAGCCAAGCATACAATTGTACTCGTACAAAAGGCTACCGACGATGATGCAATCTGATGATGATGCTGGTAAAGTAATACTAACAAAACTTTCGTTGTGGATGCCAGTAATGACCCCATCACTCCCTGAAGAAGAACGTCTGCTCTCTTTAATGATTCAAGGTGGTAAATCAACATTATCATGGTTGACGATGATCACAGATAGTGTTCAAAGTAACGTTAATGGTTTATTCACATGGCAGATAGCATCACAGCAAGGTGTCTCTGCACCGCGACATATATTTGTTCCTTTCCAAGATGCTACACGAGTAAACTACAAACACACAGCATAATGATATTTGACAAACTTAGTATTACTGAGGTTTCACTGAGAATAAATGGACATCAGGAACCAGGTGCGGATGTATTATTGAATTTTGAAAATAATCATGTACCTCTTACATATCATCGTTTGATGACATTCATGGGACGTGATCATAATGTTGATTCTGGTCTACAAATATCACAACTAGACTTTACAACGCTGTATCTGATTTATTACTTTTCTCTGAAACGTATGGATTTAGTTAGACAATATGTCGTTGATGTATACTTTCGAGCTCGTGTGACAAGAGGGGCTATTGCTGATTACAGAGCAATTACTGTTATACTTTCAGACAAAACAATGTTGCTTGAAGGTGCTGGTGGACGAACGAGAGTCATTGATGCTCCAGTCGAAAACATGAAAGTGTTTTCCAAACATGTAATTAAATCACTGATGATATTATGATGTCAATATCATCATGTTAATGTCAGTCTGACTCATGGTCAGATTAAAAAGCTACAATTAGTATAAAAGAAGAATTCGGGAATAAAAAATATTACTGAAATCAGAACAGACCGCAGGCGGTCCAAATAAACTATCACTGACAGAACGTCAACTCAAGCACTTCAATGACGCCAAACGATCAAAGACCGGCGTACGACTTAATCTGTCTGCGGGTGCCATTAAAGACACCGCCAAGACGGGTGATATATTTCCACTTCTCGCAGCTATACCAGCGTTGATAGCCGCTGCAGCCACAGCTGTTGCAAAAAGCAGCTTCACTTGGTACCGTTGGAACTGCTGCTGAGATGGCTTTAAAGAAAGCAACAGGAAAAGGAATAAAAATTTCCACAAAAAAAAAAACTCCACGGGGAAAGGTCTAAGACTGCCAGGAACCCCTCATTCATGGTACGGTCAATTCACGGGGAAAGGTCTAAGACTGATCAGGACACATTGTTGATACTTCCCATGTCCAATTTTGATTTACTTGATGCTGCTAAGCGATTAAACATAAAAAAAAAACTTCAGTGGGGTTTTTATGAGTGATCAATTACCAAAACAACCAAATCGTGTTGGACCGGTATCATTAATCTCGATGGAAGTTCTGGTCCTGGTACTCATTGGGTTGCATAGGCAATTGATCCACGTGGAATTGTTTATTTTGATTCGTATGGGTTAGCACCACCGAAGGAATTTTTAAAATATGTCAACGGACTTCAAAACACTCCTGTATGGTATTCAACATTGCCAACATAGACAATAACTGATCCACCAATATGTGGCCGTAAAGTAATTGCTGTACTCGACGCTGTATCACCGTTAACGACACGTCCTCATAAAGTCGTGCACGAGTATACCACGTTGTCCAACTTTTAAACAGGCATTAGTAAAAATACAGTGGTAGATATTTTCGGAAGATCTTCTCGAAGTCTCAAACCTCAAGGTGAATTATCCAAAAAACAACACTTGATCATACCAAGGACGAGATAGCTAATCTTTTGCGTCTTAAATGTGGATCAAAATGAAGTTGTTGTTTTTCAGGATCAACAAGGACGATTAAAGACGAGTAATATCCCGTTGACAGATATTATTCTGCGAGTTCCAGATGCGACCGAAAATAACTTAGCGGTATTTATTAAGAACGGTAAAATTAAAAACTCGGAGGAATCAGTCTTAACACTCATAGGACAGATTGCTGGACGCATCAGAAGAATTGGAGATATTATGCGAGACGATCTCAATATGAGCAGAAATACAATTATCAATGTGAGAGATCCAAAATCAGACAATGACGTGGCAGCAAAAAGATACGTAGACAGCAACAACAACACGATCAGAACTGAGATCGATGATCGTTTACTATCCGCCATTGATACAATGACTGGTTCTCTCAATATGGCTAATAATAAAACTACTGGTCTTAGAGAACCAGAACCAAACGATGACGCAGCAACGAAGAAATACGTCGATGTTAGCAACATTCCGATGATGAACTTGTTAATGACAATCAGTGATGGATTGGCCACATTTAGATCTGATTATACTACTCACGTAAATTCTTTTTTAAATTTTCGTAGTGTTACGTGACTAGGCTGGTACAAAGTAACAAAGAAAAGAGTGAAGCCAACAAGCTTTGTAAATTTTACAAAATAATTTATTTCCCTAGAAAACAAGGTAGAAATATGAAAAAGGACTTACGGTTTGTGAAAATAATCCAAAAATTAATCCTAGAATTTATAAATATAAGTCCTATCACTAAAAAGTTCTAATTGAATCCAAGTTCGAATCTCGATGAACTTCCAAGATGAAAGGCGATGACGTCCTCTATAACTAGTTTTGTGCCGATGTGTCAACAGTTCCTTGTTGAGTCACCAAGAATATAATTCCGGCTTTAGAATTCCGAATAATTTTAGTAAATGTCTTCGTCTAAGAATTTCGGTGAACACGAGATGAAGTCTCCAAAGAAAATAAATTATTTAAAATAAAAAAACTCAATTTAAATGGCAACAACAGAAATACCTTTCAATCTGAATGTATGATTTACAACTGACTAAAAAAACTAAGATATCAGTATTAAACCTAACTAAAAACGCAATTTCAGACCCGCCTAATGGGTCACGTAAAAACTTAGTCCGAGGTACGTAAAAAGAACTACAAGTCAATTATCACGTACTCTATTATAGCCTTAGCTAAAAAACAATGATTCCAACACTGGAAATTAATTTAAAAATAAAACGTTGTTTATTCAAACTAACACGTAGGCCAAGTATGACCTTGATTACGACCAATGATTTTCACTCTGTGTTTACCAAATTTGAATCAAGATCAGGAACTAGGTCAGCTAAAAATACAATGAAGCAATACTACTGCGTTCTAATCAGGCTAAAACAGAAAACTAAATTTTCAGAAAAAAATGTCAAATCAAGTGAAAAAATGATCATTACAATAAATGTAGTGAAACAAAAATAAAATAAAAAGAAATTTAAAACTAACACACAAGTAATTAAATTACATATACGTAACAGTAGAAACACAAATAGAGCTATTAATTAATTTTTTTGAAGTCCAGCTGCCGTCGACATTAAACTTTCCGAAATAAAAAAGATTACCTACGACATCAAAGAGATTACCGATCGTACAGTTCCTGTACATGCAGTAGCGTCTGGATCAGCATTATGGGGACCACTTAATAAATCCATCAAACATCGCGTTAAGGTTTTCAGCATATACAGATTTTCAGTACTTGGCGCTACAACATTTACAATATCTACCACTTTCACTGCATCGTCGTTATCCAGTTAGTGGATCCTCTGGATCTGTGTTAGTAGTACTGGAGCAAGACGACGAGGAAACATTCGTGGTGGAACCCGACGAAAAAAACCTCGGCTTGATTTACTATTGGTGTCTTGAATTAGTCCCTGAACTACCACCTACCTAAATTATATAATGAACCAGTCGATTGACTTTATTGCAGCGCAACATTACTGATACGAACAAGCGTGTTTGTTGCAGACCCAACTGAAAAATATCATAGATGAGTATACATGAAAACTAAAAAAATACCGCAGATGTATCTTTGTTACTGATATAATTGTATACCAGGTGTCCGCGGTCGTCGCTGGAACAGCAACTATAGTCGGATCATTATCAGCGTCATACATAATAGCAGCAGTAATAGGAATTGGTGTTGCAGTTACAAACGGTGTTGCTGGTATTCTTAATATCATCGCAAAAATATATCTACGTGCGCGGCTGATAAATTACACGAATATACAACGTTGCTATCAGCGGCAGCACACGCACAAGCCAAATTATCATCGCTGATATCATCAGGGCTCAATGATGGAATAATATCAGATCAGGAATTCGCAGAAATGATTATGGTTTACCATGAAGCAGAGTCATCTTAATTTAAATCACGAAGTAGATAATAATAATGTCACTAATGACTACGTCACAAGAATTGCTAGAAAAAAATCGTCAAAAATACAACACCGCCAACATCCACGATGATATCAGCGAGCTCAACCAATCCTGAATTCGACGTTAACTTTCCAACGGCAATTCCAGCCAAAGAAATAGCATTAGCACAACTGCGAGTATATTACAGCTGGCCAAATATTAAATCAAAGTCATTCGGCGGGTTGCAAGCAAATAACTCATTAGTGTTTTCTTATAAAAATAAATCTGATAGAACTCCAGACTGGCAAGTTGTTGGTATTCCTACAGGCAGTTATCAAACAGAACAGATCAATAGTGAATTCCAATGCAGGATTAAATCTATCACAGGAAAAAAATCCAAAATCGCTATTACGGTTCAGGAGCGAACATTATCAGCCGCGATAGAAATATCAACACCCGACTACGTCGTAGATATATATCAATCATCAATCAGAACCGTATTAGGATGGCCAGAGATAGCGCCTGCAGCGTCAGCGATGCTGCCACCGCAACCTCAACGCGGTGATTTTATTACAGACAAGAAATTATAGTGGGAAAAAACTCCAGATTACGAAATATGGACACTATTACCAGAATTCAAACTTGTAGTACGATTCAAACCTCATGAGGACGATGAAGGAAGATTTGGTACCTTGTTATGGAATCATGGAATATATTCGTTTCCACTAACTGATCTCAGAAATAATTTCAAAATCATTAATACTGAGAACAAACAAATGAGTGACAAACGATGCCAGCCATTCACCCGTTATATTAATGAGTACCCCTCCCCCCCCCACCGTTAGCTATTATCTGAGGGGCGAAATCATCAAGTATATAGAGCACCTGAGCAAATTAACATCGGATTTCGAGAAATATCATCAGAAAATTATACAAGCGGTGATTAAAAGCAACAACGCTGATAAAATCGGTAGTTTCTCAGTTAAAGAAATATTCCTGATCAGATATTCAACCGCAACAACTCCGTTGTCAGAGGCAGATCTGCCAACATTTAAATTTCTGGAATTTAACGCCGACGAGCTGAAGATAAACGTCAGTGATATCATAGATGAATACTATCCCCAGATTATTGCCACATGGAGAAAAATATCTCCTCCGGCGATTGTTCTCAAAGATAACAATGATCCAGACGGCGGTGGTCGTCATATATCACCAGGTGTTTTCGCGATCACATCAACGATCGCAGTCAATCTTGCATGTGATGGAATCGATGGAAGTTATCAAGTAGACCTAGAAAGACAAAGAGAAGCACAGCAAGGATATATCTTTTATTCATTTACTCCTGAAGTACTACCTGGGATTTTAATTGTGTCAGTACCTGTTAATCCGGTTCATCTACGGTGTCATAATCTGCTGTTGTCACGGATACATTTTAGACTTACTGACCAGAACGGATACCTTCTTAATTTGCGACATGAAGTTTTGACAATAAGTTTGTATGTGCGTTCGTAAATACTTTTTGTTGGAATAAAACAAATAAATCTGAATCTATGTCAGAACAAAAATAAAAATATTTCTAAATCAGAATCAGAATCAGAATAAATATTATAATCTGAATAAAAATAAAAATATTTCTGAATCAGAATAAATATTATAATCTGAATATATCTGATTCTGAATAAATATTATAATCTGAATATTTCTGATTCTGAATAAATATTATAATCTGAATCTGTGTCAGAATAAAAAAAATAAATAAATACAACTTTCACTTTCATAATCCCTCCTGACTTTCGTCAGTGACTTCGTCAATGACCTTGTCACCAAGTTTACAATCAAAGATAAATTTTTTCAGCTGTCGCACACGTGAACTTACAATCTTTTTTGTTTCATATTCGCGTGATAATTCTGATCTAACTTTCTCAATCGCGTTTGAGAGTGAAACAAATTTTCGAATATCCTAATGATCGACATAAAGTAGAGATTGTTTCATGACTTATTGAAGTAATTTAATGAATCTGTATTCAGTGGCTAGTGTGTATCTCCTATCATATTTCCGTTCCTGTAGCGCTTCAAATTCACTTGATTTTTTTCAGGATCCAATTGTTCAGATAATTATATGTCCTCATCATTTAATTTTTTAATCTCAGAAATAATTGAATTAATATTTTCGGAATTCATTATATAATAAATATTTGTTCAAAATAAAAATATTTCTGTATCTGAATCAGAATAAAAAGTATAAAAATAAATCTGAATCTAAATAAAAATAAAAATATTTCTGAATCTGATCAGAATAAAAATATTTCTGAATCTGAATCTATATAAAAATATAACAATGAAAATAAATCTGAATCCAAATAAAAGTAAAAATAAAAATAAATCTGAATATAAATAAAAATAAAAATAAATCTGAATCAGAATAAAAATAAAAATAAAAGTCTGAATCTGAATCAGAATAAAAATAAATCTGAATCTGAATCAGAATAAAAATAAATATGGATCAGAATAAAAATAAAAAGAAAAAGAAATCTGAATCAGAATATAAAAAAAAAAAATAAAAAAATAAACAGTAGCAATGATGAACGGTTACCATTCCATGGGGTCCCTTCATTTGGCAGTATTTGCCATTCCATGGGGTCCTTTTTATGAGGTCTTTCTTATGGCCGATGGGCACCCTTCATGAGGGTTTTTTCTTTTTGGCTGACATTCTTTCTGAATGTCCTTGTGTAGGGTACCCTTCAATGAGGTTCAGAGTTCACATCACCGCTACTGTTTATTTTTGGAGGCTCCAGTTTTCAATTTCATGCACCCCCCATATCAAACATCGGGAAGAGTGCAAAACAGCACTCACCACGTTGTTCGACGTGGTGAGGAGGTGTACATGAATTCTCCTTCGGCTATTAATGAAAAATTGCAAAATTATCGCCCACCGTCGTCAAATTTGTCAGTCACGGAATTGGAACGCCAGATCTCGAGTATGAGAATCCGCTACGTTAGCACTGGACCACGGATCATCCTTACAGAAACATTAATATAATTTATCTAACGGGCAATTTCTACACTGAATAAATCACAATTGCGTTAACTACAGTGTCGATTTTGTTTCAATTTCCAAACACACCGTATAAAATATAATCGCACATACATTTCTCCCTGATGTCATTCACGAGTTAAAGTACATGCAGGTCTATTGTATATACAACTATGTAAAAATAGCTTACCTGGATTATACACGCAAGCGGGGCGTGACTTCCTGTTTTTCTGAATTATCATGGACAAAGAGTCAGTGACGAAGTTAAGGGATGTAACATATAAGAAAGAGGACGTACCCTGACAGAATCCCCTGACGGAATCAAGCGGGACAAGAAATATAGTGTGAGCCACCAAAAAAAAAAATAAAAAATAATCACGTCAGTCATAATAATATTACGCAGTAAGAAGCGAGACTACTGCTTAATTACGCTATCGGAGAAAGCTTTTCTTGACAGAGTTATCTCCCTTCATCTTTGCAAACAACTACAATTGAGTCAAAATTGGATTGTCTGCGTCTATCTGGAGATATTGAAATGTTATTTTTTTTAATACTTCATTGAAAATGCCGATTTAGTTATATTATTTGCGACAAAGTGTACTGAATGCCTGTAAATATCAAAATATTTGCCACCTGCATAAGTCGATGGAAATTTTTTTCTTCGGCGGTCTCCATGTTCACGGATTTAACAACTCTTCTTGTAATTTTTTTCTGCTTGCAAGTTTTACCAAATTTACAATTCTGACTTTGTGTAATAGCCCGCAAATTAATCAAAGAATTATCAAGTTTTCTGCCGTTGATGTGATCGATCACAAGTCCATCTTCGATTAGTCCGTGGAAACATGATATATACATTTATTACAAAGATATATTTTTTTCCAGCACGGAATTTGAGATACCAATATTAATGACAGAACCGACTGGTTTTTTAGTCGACAGTTCCTAATTACACCATCTCGAGCTGCCTGATAATTTTCAATGATGGGATGTTTCACAAATTCATTTTGCTCCATTTCTATAATAAAAATATTATTTTGTCTAAATTATTATTTTATTGTTGTAGTGAAAATCTGGCGAGATAGTCTTCGATGTTTTATACCAGCAACGTTGTTGCCGGCGATATTTTTTTTTTTATCATAATATCGTTTCAGCTCTCTGTATTTTTTACCACCGCATTTTACACACAGCTGCGTTTCTTCTCTGACCCCAACACCACATCGTAAACTCGGTCTTGGTCCTAGACTTCTACGACGCACACTTTGCATGTGATATCCACATAATTCATTTACGCAAGCCCTGTTACAAGGAACTGAGAAACCAATCATCAGCCACTTATATTTATTCTTTCACTGAATCATTATATACATGCATTGAGTCATTCGAATTTGCACCGAAAAACCTTCATCCGGTTGTAGGTGTTTGGTTTGGAAAACATTTTAGCGATCGCGGTTGGGCTCCAATAGTTTTATTACGTTATATGCTTGATGTAAAATTATTGATATCGTTGTTTGTAAGTGAAGCAATTATATCATATCGTCCGCAGAAACAAGTTTGGTTACCATAAGAGAAGAAATATTCCCTTGATGAAAGTCCGGACGATAATAAAATAAATAAACTTGCAAAAGATCTTGGCAGAAAAATAATTGGTAAATTTACGCAAGGAGGATCATATGATCATAAACGACATTGTACAAGATTAATTATCGACGAAGCTGAACTCGATTTTATAATTGCTGATATAACGGAGAGAAGCACATTTATAAGTCGAAGTAATGTTAACATATCGGACGGAACCAAATTAGGTACAAGTGTAAGCTACACTGATGGTGGCTCATCACAGTTTACTCATTTAAGATATTCAATGCTCGCGTACGTTTCGATAGATGTATTATCAATGATACACATATTTCTTGATACCACAGTTACAGTCGCCACAGGTTCATTTTATGTCAATAAAAAATACGCAGGATTGCTAAAACAATTACATGTCGGCGTTGATGCATCATGGGGCGAATGGAGAATAAAACGAGAAAAGATACTTAGTTATTCTGAATCTTCCGACGATGAATCTAAGGAAATATATTATAAAAATAAACAGATGTCAAAACTTTCATCGGCTCCATCGGTATATGATTCTGTGACCAGACATAAGACTGTTTATCTCAATGGACCCGGAGGTTCTGATAAAACAACACGTGCCATTGAATTATTCCGGAATTTTGATAGTGTTGTTTTGACGCCAACACATAGACACGCCAGAGAAATGAACGAACGAGGAGTTAAATCTCATACATACCACAGCTTCTTTCGATGTAAGGGAGATACATGGATTCCGGAGCGAATGGGTGAGAAATATATCCCTAAGATTATTATCCTGGATGAAATATGTTCAGTGTCTCGGGAGGTATTACAAATATTTCCTGATTGGTTGTTGACAAAAAATACTGCTGTTATCATGTGTGGCGATCACGGTCAACCACCACCTTTTATTGGATCATCTCCGCATGAATGGCTGAAAAAATTCGTAGAGTATTATGAGGAGATAACTGATGATCATAGAGATTTTGATGAACCGTTGAAAGAGCTAAAATATTGAACAGACTGCAGCCAGATAAGATTTAATGTGAGATAATGCGTGAAGTAATTCCAGAGACCACGATGAATGATTTTTTGGAATTTATGGAGGCCTGCTGATTTGATAGCTGCAAGTCGGAAGATAGTTCGTGATACACTTCAACAGCAATTATTTCAGTTACATAAAGAAAAGTTTTCAGATCTACCTGTGCCATTGTGTTATCACCCAGCAGACACACGCAAACAAAATACTGAAGTTGAGATTCCTGAAATTAATGAGAGACAAACACTCGTTCTTAATCATATTGTTGTTGTTCCTGTGAGTGCTGTCGAGAGCGCGTTAACGATGGATAAGTCTCCGTGGACTTCAGGATATGCTATAACGATTCATTCGTCAAAAGGATTAACTATTTCTGATACAAATATCTGGATTGTCGATGATCGGATCGAATGGTCAAATTAGTTTGTCTAGCAGTGTCGAGAGTTAGAAGAATGTCTCGGCTACAAAGGGTTATCATGGACTACGCAATGACTCAGGAAACCACTGATAGCAACTGCAATGATATAGTAAGGAAAAAATTATCAGCGATCTGACAAAAAAGTAAGCGTGACTTCGACCTCGATGTTAAGTTTATCATGGCGCTGAAACAACAACAAAATAATCATTGTGCGAGCTGTAACACGGTAATATTATGGCAGTATTCGAATAATAACCCAAGACAATTGACCGTGGATAGAATTAATAGTAGTCTCAGCCACACACGCAAAAATGTGATGTTGACCTGTATTGAGTGTAATCGACGTAGGGGTGCTGGTGCACTGCTTTCACAAAAGTGAAGGCGGTGGTAATTGTGTATCCTCAGGAATTACTTACAAATCCACGTTGAGGAGCATTTGAATCTAGTCTATAGATTGCAGGTCTACCCGTGGATTTTACCACGCTGGAAATTTTATGTGTGGTCACACTCCAGATTGGATTAGTTGCTCTTTTTTTTACCCCCTTCAAAATCACCAGGTTCATATAATAAATATCTTACAGTCACATTACCTAGTGCTGGTTGTTTTGAGAAAGAGTCACGTCGTTGTACTGATATATGCTTTTTGTGATCGCGCTGATGGGTTTCATAGAAGTTGCACGAGTAATGTCATTATTTTTCGCAGCTGTCACACTTGGTAGTCTTGCAACCCATTCACGAGATCTCTTGTCTTTCTGAACTTTATTTAGGAATATTTCCTGCGCATACTGACATCCAAGCAATTGCTCAGCAAGTGTTCGATTAAATCACTCAACGATTGCCTGATCGCAATGAATTGCGGTGTATCCTTGTCTGATTTTGACGTTATGTTTCATCATCGACGTTACTGCACCGATAAATTCTTTGTCAGGATCAACCTGTAGCAGCTGTGGCCATCATAGACCACCACGTTGATAAATTCGTTCAAAAGCAGATGCAACTTCATTTGCTGTTTTTGTTGATAATGGTTCTACTTCTTTGTATCTCCTTGCAACGTCAACGACAGTCAACACAAATTTGTATGTGCGCGATTGACGTTTACGTGTTTTAATAGTATCGTGTGGTAAAATCAAAATATCTGCCTGATGAACTTCATTGGGAGCTGATATGAAAATGTGCATACTGAATTTGTTTAAGTGGTGGTAGATAAATTTGCTATACTGCCTGTCGTGCTAACCAATTTGAAGCAACATAACGTGTGACATTTGCTGCATCAGCAAGTTTACTAATATCTGCTCTACCCCTCCAATATCCTTTTGGGTTATAATAAATCGATTCCATTATAATAGTTATCTAAGATTAATTTCCAGCCCCTAGCACTAGTTTACCTTTCATCGCAGATCTTACCAACCAATTAGCAAGTAATTCTCTGATAGATTTTTACAGATTTTAACGTGTGTATCAAGTTCACATCTGTAATATGTCGTTGTTGCAAATCTGGATTTTTATACGTGACATCATGAATGTGGCACTCTTGATCAATCGCATTTATTGGATACTCTCCAGGTCTTGGTTGGTCGGGTTCCAGGACCACAATAATTATATCCAGGAATATGTTTCTGTCCTGGGTATTTAGCCCATGGAATCCCTGGTAATTTTCCATGAAACAGCGATATCACCGCCTGTCTTCGTACGAGAGGAAATAAATCAGTATTTACTTGTACCACATCTCATACACTTGCCTGTAAGTGCACGTTTTTTATTTTTTTGTTATTATTGTTGTTAATCCACTGGTGGGGGTGGATGCTCTGCATCGAACACAATATAAATCCATATTATTTATTATATTTGTACAATTTGGATATCATTGATTTCTCATCGACACGAAAGCAAGAGCCAATCAAGCATCATCCAGCGCTATCAAATTCTATCAGAGCAATTATAATAGGTCCATCTGCGTCTGGTAAGACGCAATTATTGCTTAATGTGATAATGAGATGGCTCGAGTGGGATATGTTGTATTTAGTGGCACCATCTGTGCTACGATGTGCTTAAAGATTTTAATGAAGCGAAGTCGTTGGATGAAGATGAAGACGATAATGATATTATTGATTTCATCACCGATATTGATGAAGCCCCATCTGTAGATGATCTAGATGGATTTATTAATAATCTCGTAGTATATGATGATGTGATGCTGGACAAACAATCAAATCCAGCTCGGATATTTTCCCGAGGTAGACACAAAAATACTGACGTAATTTATGTTACTCAGCGATATACACAAATACCTAAAGTGATCAGAGATAACTGCAATATTTCAGTTGTGTTTAATAGAGTCGATACACATACTGTACGAAACATTCATCAGACATGGTGTTCAGGGGATATGGATATGATTAAATTCAGAAACTTCTATTCAAAAACGCAACCTACCCCACACGGATTTATCACGATGAATTTACACGAGCCTAGGTCGAGGTATCGTGTAGGTCTCGATAAAAGTTTTGGTTGAGAGACACAGCAGCAGGGAAGGCGATGGCAAAAATTGAGTGTCCGACGGGTAAACGAACACGCACACAAAAACGAAAAAACAGACGTCAAAAGCGTCAATAACAAAAATGAGCTAACCCAATTAGAAAAGTCTCGGTCGGTTAGAAGCTTCGGTTTGGCGTTACTGAGCTTGTATTTTTCATTTTTTGTAGGAAGCTTTATTTTTTTAAAAATAACCCTCCAAAAAAAGTTGTAGGATTCGCCTTCCCTGCTGCTGCTCATCAATGAAAATGTTTCTCCTGTCTTTGGCGCTTGTGTTTTGTCTCCCTCCATTTACTACGCCATATGGTGCTTATAAGGTTCCCGCATGTGTTATTATTAGCTAGGAAGACCATCCGTCGTGCAAACAACCACGACACTCTGATTGAGTCGCTGATATATAGCATTGTTTTGAGAAGCTGCTTCAGGATTCAAGCGTCAAAAGGTTTTTCTTATCGACCACTCCCTAACAAATTCCAACCATCTTTCTATGAGACACACGCACACCATTTTTTCAAAACTGATGTTGCAGCTGTTGAAGGAGATGCTGCCGGGTTGTGTACTAGCATATCAAATCCTTACTCTCTACATATTTCGAAAGTCTTTCTCCCACACCTAACAACTGGTTTGAATGATTGGACCTGTTCTCGACTGGGATTTTTCAGCAGTCTGAACAACTTTTAGACTCTTTCATCAACATCCTGCTGATCACGCTTGGGAGACAACCACTTGTATAGCACGTGTAATTAACAGAGAATCTCAACAGACACTTGTCAATGATATTGCTGTGTCCATTAATCTACAGCCTGCAAAATTAGATGTCTTTCTCCCGCCTTCTTGAAAGATGACAAATCCATTCTCAGATCGCATCCACCTATTTCAGTCTTCTCTTTCATGGACATCGCGAGAATTCCTTGCCACCTCCACGTCAGACTTGGGTTCAATATACGAAGTAACTTGTGTAAATAAGTAATTCATTACAATTACACTATATTTGTAATTGTAATTGTCATTTAACATCACCGATATGGTGAAATTGTAATTGTGCTTGAAAGTCTAGATTT
>JAECUM010050700.1:0-15995 GCA_016617855.1 Megalonaias nervosa | reverse complement strand
TATTACAACACAAAGACTTTCTCATTCACATCCTTTACCTCAGACGCTAAATATCAGCAACACCAACATTAAATTCACACAGTCAGTACGACACCTCGGTGTTACTCTTGGCTGCATATCTTGAACTGAGACGCATCAGCTCCATTCGCAAGTATTTTTTCAGTTGATGCCACTAAAATACTTGTGTGTTCCTTAGTACTTTCAAGACTGGACTATTGTAACTCAATTCTGTCTGGTTCGTCTCAATATCTACTCCAGAAACTTCAAAAAGTTCAAAACACAGCTTCTCGGATCATCCTTAGAGTACCACGATCAGAGCATGTCTCCCCCTTGCTCTTTACCCTACACTGGCAATCCATTCGATCCAGAATTAAACACCAAATTTGTTCTCTGTGCTACGTTTCACTGACGGGCTCCAGTCCAACATACCTATCTGACCTCACCCATGTGTATACACCTGCAAAATACTTTCGCTCCTCTTCTGACACTCGTATTCTCATTATTCCCACTATGAAAAGGAAATCATATGGACAACACTCTTTTGCATACCAGGGCCCAGCAACGTGGAACGAATTGCCCACTGCACTTAGACACAAAGACACAGTGATCTCTTTCAAGAGCGCTCTTAAAACTCACCTATATCAACTGCAAGAACAGACTTAAAGACCTAATAATGTATCCTTACCTTAAATATTTCAGCATGTTTTCTGTTTCTAATTTCGTGGTGTTTGTTTTTATGTTTGTAATCATATCGTTATATATGTTTTTTAAATGTTGTCAAATGTTGTAAAGCACTTAGAGCTTCTAAAGATTAGGCGCTATACAAAGTCCTCATTATCATTATTATTATTATTATTATTATTATTATTATTATTATTATATAATTCCATGCCTCTAAAATGGAGATATAACAGACTTCTTCTTCCCATAACGATAAGAACGTGTGGAAATATCTTCATTGTAAAGCATGGATAACAGAATGATAAATAGATGTAACACAATAACTGATTCATAAAATAAGTGGACGAAATGATGAATGAAAGAATTAGTAGGACCTAAATCTAATTTCATTGACATGGCAACTCTAAATGAACGAGAAAAATTTTAAGATTTATCCGCACTGTACAATGTAATTTGTCAAGAACATACCTACACAGTAACCTTTCCTAAACGTACGAACAAGTGCAAATTTCATTTCTGTGTCTGCGATTAATGCTACAAAAGTGAAACACCAGCATGCATATTAGGTTAAATATCAACCAATCAAATTGCATTTGAAGACACTAAAGAGACACTGAAGATGTTCATGTTTATGCTATTGCAACTAGGACGATCTACTGAACCATTATCATATATGTTGGCAACCAGAATATTCTATTTTTGTCGGTAGGAAATATTAAGTATCTGTAATGATACTTAAAGATTAATGTAGTTTCTTTTCGCCATTATATATATATATATATATATTATTCGGTTGGGACTGAAAACAAAAATATCAATTTTAAAGTCACATTAGAGAAATATCGATTCAGCCGCATTTCTGTTGATAAGGAAAGATACAATATACAATGGTAGTAACGAGAAGAAAAAAATACCAGTAAAAGATGACGTGCTCGAGAAAGAAATAGTGGGGTATCTCCATGCGTAAAAAGGACAATATGTAAAGAGGTTCAAAGAAAAGCATTTTTGTACTGGATAATAAAAATTTCCAAGAAATTATAATAGTTTTCAAAGCATGTTCAATTAATATGCTTTGTGCCTTAATTATATCTCTCAGCATAATTAAAGTGGACAATCTGATTACCTATTGCACCAAAGACTTGATCAGCTTGCAAATTTATCGGAGTGTTCCGTTCATGAGAATCAATGTCATAGTGTCCGAACGTTTTCAAGCAAAGGAGAAACATTCATCAAATCCAGAACAAAATATGACGTTTATAACAGATCGCACAAACTGCCTATTTCATCCGTTTTTGCAGTTCAGATATAATCTATCTTTTTCTGTCTGTCTGTTCATTGTCTCTGTCTGTGTTTGTTTGAGTGTTTGTTACAGCGCAACTGTCATTGTGGCGACAGCTCATTGTCACTGGTTAGTCCTTATGGCGACAGTAGCATTACGATGACAAAAGTAGTGTCCCTTTAATATTTGCTATCATTATGACTGATTCATATGCATAATTTCATAAAAGTAGTACATATTACCGAAAACTATCATTTGCAATTTTTTTTTATGCATAATACGCACGTTTTTATTAAATACTTTTATGCAAAAGTTGAACCATCTGTTAAGATTGTGTTTTCTCCAACCGTCAGTGAATAACCATCAAGGCGATATTTCCGAATCTGCTTCCTATATTTTTGTCAAAGATAATGAATATTTTAAGAAGAAATATTAGTTGATTTGAAGTAAGAAGTCACTTATCTATTACTTTTCTCTCGGACCACATTCATTGTCAAAACATAGCACATGCAACATTTCGGAAACGGAGGAGAATAAACTCACCTGTACATTATAATTGTAAGTGTTCCATTAAAGTTTTGTTTTTAATAAATACTTAAACCAAACGAACTTAAATAATTCATAAAATAAAACATAAAATACCTATTATATACCGCTGTCTTAATGTATGATATATTTTATTAAACTTTAACACTTATCAGATATGTTTTATTTTATTAGAGTAATAAATCACTTTCTCTGTTTTACTCGTGAGACAAACATGTAAGATAGTTTGTTGAAACTTTCTACCTCAGCCTGATGCATAAATTAATGAAATGCATACATTAATGCAAAGAATCGATGTAATTGCGGACACCATAAATTTAAGTAACCAAGAGCTAGGTTTCAAAACTATAAGATAAAAACCAAAATATGTGTCCATTTCAATGTCAATAATACAGTGGGTATATTTGTAAAACGATATTCAAATTTCTTTCCTTTGCGACATGTTCAGGACAAGTAGGCAACATAGGAAAAGGTTATTTGTCCCCGACGTCTGGTTTTGGCGCACTTAAGCACTTACATTCACCTTTCAGAAATATATTTCTTTCACTGTATTATATCTCATTACGTTAGAAACAATAGTTAATTTAGCGGAGTGTGAATAACAAATGTCATTGATATATTCTCCCATAATCTTGTTAACGTGCTTTCAACCAGACGATCCATTGGCGTAAAGATCGCTCATTACATCACCCGTTTTTGACATAGATCGCATAAGTCTTCCAGTGACAATCTTGTACTTGTGGTCCTGTGCAGAGCAACATCACTTACACATATAAAACGCAAGTGTATACGAAACATTACATAAAGAAATTTAGCTTAGAATTCTTAATGCTTTTCTCATATTTATCATAATCTTCGTTTAGGAACTGACTTCTCGCTAAAGCTAAATGAATAAATCGGGGCAAAAACCAAAATATTTTGTAGGGCTGTAACAATTCTTGGATAAACATTGAGAGGTCAAGTATTAGCGATGACCCGTTGGAAAGCTTGGTAACCAGAAAACTTCCCCTTTCCCCGACCTCATAACATAACGCATACTTAAGCGGTTGAACAAATATTTGGGCAAACTGAAAATGTGAATAAAATGTCTCACTCTAAAGCTTTTCTTTAAAACAAGCTGCCATACATGTATCTTTTGTATACAGGATAATATTTATACCATCTTCATTCCTACCTGATACAGACACATACAAAAACCCAATTTTCTTTATATGACAGTCAGGATGCTTTACGGTTATTCATCTAAACCATTGTAGCAATGGTGATATACATTTTTTCATCTCAGCCTACGTAATCCTGACATTTGGCATGGTTTATACTGAGCATTGCATTAGTAGGACAAAAGGTTCAAAGGTCATGTGACTAGAAGTGATGTAAAGGCATTTATTGTACCTGATTTTCTGATCTAGAATTAGCTGACTAGTTTAATTTTGAGTTATGCTTTTAAACAAATATGGTTATACAACAAAAATATTAGTGTACTGTTTGATATTTTTTCATTGGTTGGATAAATTCATTACATGGTTTAGTGATTCTATAGCCTATCATTAACAACCAATTAACAGTATGTAATTAAAATACTTGCTTGTTGATTTCAGTTTATGCTATTACTTCTCTTTTAATTCTTTACAAGTCTAGAAAGATAGTTTTGATTAAAACATTTAATATTACAGCAGAAATATCAAGCACTTATGAAATGCCTTAAAACTGTCTTTACTCAAATTATTGAGGTTTTAGTAGATGTTCTAACCGCATGCATTTCAATCTCGTAACCAGCGCATTGTGTGCGATTTAAGGCTACTTCTGTTTTATATTTAATTTGCTATAAAATTTGAAATTTATATATTTGTCTTTCTTACCAAAGAGGTGGTTCGTTACATATGCTAATGGATTTTTTCAGATTGTCCTTTCATGACGCACATTGTATAGCTTACTGAATGGTTAGTTTTATTTATCAATTAGATTACCAAAATGCTTACTACTTTAAGTTATTTTTAAAATCAGGCACAATCACAGCTAATTGATAGCAGAGTTTGATTGAATAACATCTGCAGCAGTCCCATCTGTACGTCAAATGAATAACATCTATATTTTCAGATAAGTATTTCGATAAACATGTTTATACTTTGCACTATACACAAAAACATTTAAATTGTTATTTTTCAACGGATGCATACTGTTCAAAATTGTACTTCGACTTTCTTTGTCAAAATGAATTGGATATATATATATATATATATATATATATATATATATATATATATATATATATATATATATATATATATAAAGCTTTAATTTCAATATTGAAAAATTCTGTCATCTAGCTCCACTTGTAATATTGAATCATAATCTCTGTGTTAATATTTATTATATTAATTTCTGGTTTTTAAGAAAAATACTTAATGAAGTTATTATCATAATTTTATTTGCATCCGTATGTGTTCCTATTAATAGTGAAACTGACACTAAACAAGCTATATACTATTAATAAAAATGAGTATAGTAAAAAATATGCGCTTATATTTTTGTGACATGATGCTCTATTTTTCCTCATCATTTTATTTTCCGCCTGTGTGCTGTCAGCAATGATCATGTAGGTAGCATGTTAATAATGCATGTCTCAGAGGTCGGCATGCAAACGTTATAATTCATTTCACTCACCCTTATATTGTACCGCTTATTGTGCTATTGATTTAAACTGACAGGGTCTAATATATTTTACCGTCAGATGTTACCTTTTCAGCCTAAATCAAACAATCCAAAAGGATTATTATGTGTAAAATGTTAACTTCAGTATGTCATCATATAAGGCATCCATAATGGCTGATTTCAGTATGTCAGTCTTGTTCATAACAAAAATTAAAAAGACTATTTGTTTTCTTATCAAACGCATCCATGTGAGCCATGAAAAGGAAATACTACCGTTTCAGATTGGACTTTCAGTTTTCTATACAGTATATGTTTAATGGAGAAACTTTCTGCAAACTCTTTAGAAAATCCACAAGTCCGTCATAATATTGACACCATCAAGGAGCAAATATGTTTGGACAATAATGAAGCCTTTTACATTGTTTAATAACGTAGCTATTATCACTTTTCCTATTTATTCATTGCATATAAGCAACTCTTTTGCATCCTTTTCTGCAACCTATTCATGCTTATTTTCTCTACTATCTGCACCTTGGACATGCTATGTGTTCCCTTCCTTTAACAGAAAATTGTGATGAGTGGATATTGAATAAAAACTCTCCTTCGCCCTTCACATTTATCCATCCCTCTTTTTTATTTCAAAACAATAGCTTCCTTAGTGAATTTCAAGCAATTATTATATGTAGCGAGAATTAGTATAACACTCTCTGAGTCCGATTTTGATCATTGGATATCGTTGTCACAAGAACTACCTTAATTATTAATGGATTTTATCAGAATTTGATAAGTTCATAATTTACTGTGTCAGACCTTCACCCCCCTCCCCCCTTTCCTGGCTTGCATGACCCGCGATGCTGCCAGGGTGCGGAAGTGTGCAGACCACACAAACTTTGTTCGGATTCTCACACTGGGAGACCAGTGATGCGCGAAAATTCCAGCAGTTTAAAGTGGCGCATATAGAAGTGTACTCTGAACAGCATAAAATTTTCATTGAACTTTTAACCCTTTAAGCAATTGTCGCGACACAAGTCATGCCGCCGGTAGCGGTATCGTAACGTCTGTTGCTACATATGTCGTTTTTTTTAGGTGAGGTGAGCAACTATTTACACTTCTGGGTTCTTAGCCTTCACATGGATGGTTGTTAAACTAAATTTGATTGGCACATTGGACCCTGCAACAAGTATCCCCTCATTGTTCAGACCTTGCATCAAGACGTTTTGAAAATATTCTTGAAAATACACGCTACCTAGAAAACCCCAAATGGCTGATTGCCAACGTGGTTTGTCTTCACATTACAATTTAGTTTGGCAAATACTGGCTGATAATAGTGATGATAATGATTTTTTAAAGTTGTGAACCATGTCAAATTATTGGACCTAAATAAATGTTCATAGAGATTCCAGTGAGTGATTTTGAACTCGCAAATATTGTTTAATGCGAGTCTGGTGTATATGCCCCACCCCACTTATTTTAATGACATTGAAGGAGATCCCTCCATTTATACAGAATCCTGACAGCATCTCTGCCTATGTATAACAGTGCGTGCACATACTTGGACAGTTGCATAGAGATCCCTTATCCCTCTAATAATCTTTCTTGTACACTAAGAATTTACAAGAAAGCAAACTTTAAAAATGTTCAGATGTGTGTTCCTAATTGATATATTTCCCATGGTCAAATTAATATGGACAACTTTAATTTTATTTTCATTTTTTTAAATATATGACTGCTACATTCAACATATGAAATGAAATTTAAAGGAGAATATACTGGAAATTTTGGTTACCAGTACTAATTACTGCAGTAGTGGGTTTAAAAGAACTATTTCTGCTAATTTGGTTGTCAGTACGAATAGCTGAACCAAATATAAGATTTGAAAGACAGGACAGTTTCTTGAAGTAATTTTATCACTGTTATCATTTATTTTATTTTAAATCATACTTTTTTCTTCAGCTATGAGTAGATTTCCTTTCATAGTTTAACACTGTCATAACTGGAATAATCCCTTTATTTTCTATTAACACTTAAATATAGCAATCACATTAAACTCCTTTCGCTTCTAGAGACTTCACATTTATGAGATCTTGAAGTTATAAAGTAAGATATAACAGGTGGGACATAAGAAGAAATAAATAGTAATTGGTTGTTTTAAAATTAATCTTAACAAACTCACTATACTATTGTTCATTGTTCACAAAGAGTATTCAGTATTGATCCATCTGCAGAGTGAATTTTGCACGCATGAATAAATGTGCGTGAGAGAGATTTTGTAGGTTATATATAAATTTAATTACGAAAGTGTTGAAATGTACACCAGTTTTATATTTGAAGCAAAATGGAAGTAGATGCATTCTTTACTTCAAATCTACACCTAGCTAACAGGCGGAATGTAAACAGGACCAGGAAAAAATATTATGGTAGCAACACAAGTATTGCAAGTCCAAAATTACCCCAAAGAAAACGTTTTAGAGAGAATATAATACATTGACGCTAATTTCAAATGAAATTTTTTAAATGAGTCTCATACTATGTCACTTGTGTGAGTCTTGGAGAGCAAAACATTGAAGTTATTTGATAAGTTCATAAATTTACTTAGAAAAGAGCACAAATACAAGACTGCATTGTTTTGATCAAATTTCAGATGCCTGATCCATTACAGGTTACCTTTGCATGATATGATTACGTCATTTGTGATGTCATCAGGTATACATATGTGTAACATATATGACTATTTTATATTCTTAAGAATGTAGTCATGTGATGTAATTGCAAATATCATGGTATTCATCGTTTCCTGACATACTATAAAAAGTGTACATTTTCCCCAGCAGACAATATTACTGGCGTACTGTTCTCAATGTAGAAGACAACAATGGGTTTTAGTATGCGTCACAATTGCATCTGACATTATATAATACTGGTATATGATACTGGTCACGGTTGGAGCAAGCATAATTCCAATAATCGAAAAAGGCATCTCATAGTCATGTGGAAATGCATATTATCCTAAACCATATCTCATTATTTAGCAGATCAGAACAGTAGATTGTATTATGCGATATGATAAGTGTTCATATTTCCGATGACACTGATCATGGTTTGGTACTTGAAAGAATTTTACTTAATGTGGTCAATCAAACGAATGTAAAATCAGATTAAGATACTATGAAATAATCGTCCATCTCCTTTAGCAGTAAAAGACGTAATCAATACTTCGCCGCACACTATACGTTGCTTTTTAATGTTATGTTCTATAAAAGAGATCACTTTAAAAGCTTTGCCACTATATGCTAAAGGTAGGTAATCTGAAGTAATCACCCGGAAAAAGTGGTGAACATGAATCTGTTAGACGTGCTTAAGCAAGCTAGCAGTAACATTTTTTTTTTTTTAACCCGACCATAATTATATCACGTATATTACTAGCCAGCAGTACCAGTGGTCAGCTGAACACTGTTAGTTACAATCTGCTGACCGATGCGTTTTCCTCAATTAGCTAGCTTTACCAGTGGTCATCAATTTATTGTTAATTACATTCTGCTAGCCTGACCTTAATCTTTTAATAAAGCTAGCCATTATTACCAGTGGTCATGTTAGCTTCAGTGTTCTAACCTGATCGCAATTATTATAAAACTCGCAACTAAGCAGGAGTACTGGTGGTCAGCAATCCATTTTTATTTGATTTGGGAATATATCAGTAATCAGTTCCAATTCTTGATTGATCTCAGTGCTGCATTTTTTCTTGGCTGTCATATGATGTGACGTGCAATCAATTACATTACTGCACTTTTATTAAACTCAGTAAACTGTTGTGTAATATCACAAATTGCCATACATCTTAAGCAGTTTTTCTTTGTAGTCCTGTAGCTTTGCACCAGTGATCATGACTGTAAAATATATGAAACAAGTTAAGTATTTTCTTATATGACACGATACGTGCATTATTAGACAAAATGCATTGGCCGATAATTAATTTCAATTTCGTATGAAAGAGGAATTGTATTGCTTAATAACAGGTTTACAGTATTGAAACAGTCTCCATCATTAATCAAAAGCATTGAGACAGGGTCACCTTTGTGGTGTTGACATTGTTGATATTGTCAACAGTGCTAACGTTTTATGGTAAAGTTTGTGCCGTCAGATCCAGGAGCATAATGCTATGCAAAGATATGCATCAAGGGATCTGGATTCCATAATTTTATAACTTCCAAAAAAGAATACCGAAATATAACAAGACTATGATCTTGACCAAAGAGTAAAGGAAGTGCTCATGTGACATCCACTGGTATGGATGTGACTTTATTTGGTTTAATACCATTTTCCAGCACATGATTGGTCATACACGTTTGCTAAGCACCCAGCTAAAGTCATGTATTTGCTGTAATCGAACTGTCTTAGGAATATTACCGCGCCCTTGTGTTTGATCTCTAAAGATTGCCGCGGAGTTAGTTTTGAACTCTAACGCAAGGTTACTATGACCAGCCAGAGACCGGCAACCTAAGTAGGCAAAAAGTGACCGGTGATGTCACTTAACAAAGGCTTGCCGTTATCACACCTATATGTTAAAGGTTAGTTCATGGATCAAAAGGAAATTCCACGGTTTGAACGGAGCGCGTTCTTATCCGTCCCACGTCAACAGACAGCGAGAGGGACATTGTCCGCTAAAGTGATCGGGTCGGTCCACAACGATATCCAATCAAAATTGAGATAGAGGGCGTGATTACAATTTAGACTAGAATGATACCTTCCGAAAGCGTAAGAGTGACTTAGTATTCGCCTGGAAGGATTGCAGATTAATAGGGTTTACTCTGAAAAAGAAGCCACTCGTAATCTGGCGGCAGAACTTAGAAGTAGATTCTAAGGAAAGAAAACGCTTCCAAAAGGAAGCTTTTTAGGCGACAGAGAACTTCACTTTCCATTGGGTCCCAAGTCGTCAAGAGTTGGAGAAAGAATTGAGACTGTAAACCGAGACAGTCGAAGTCGACAGAAGGGGAGAAAGTGGAGGAGGAGGAGAAGGAATCTGGAGAAAGGTCGGGGGGAAGAGAAGGAATTGGGAGAAATAAGAGAGATAAAGGATATAACAGAAGAGTAGAAATACAATGACAGGTGGAAATCACGCTCTTTCTGCTAATCAAGTGATGCAATAGGCTTATTAAAGGATGTGATCAAGACAGTTGAATTTTGATTGCATTTCATGCCTACGTGAATATGTATGGGATACATTTATGTCAGTTAAATAATGAGTTGGAATATTTTACCGAAATGTATCATTATGAATAGAAGTTGCATAATGATATAATATGAATTGACTCAGTTGCCTGTTTTATATAAGATAAAGGTAATTGTTCTGATCCAATATATATTTGCTATTATGGAAGATTAAGTACCTGATGAGAGGCATTCACTCCCATTTGAAATATATTACACTGAATTATCATTGTGCACATTGTTTTTGACACAATGGTCAAGATATTTTTGTAAAAGAACATACAGTTATCTAAGTGAAGCCTAGTAATACTTTAGACGCATTCGACGTTGTCATAAAAATTACTTTACACAGTTAATTTCAATATTACGCGGCACAGCTTGAGTTCACAGATTAAATCCGGATGTAACTTCCACATGGTGCACTTCAAATAGGATCGTATTAACCTCACCTATTCAGAAACAAGCATAACGAACAACAAGCTTGCCCCGAATACCTCTAGGACCTGTGTTTCTATGGCTTTGAGCTAAATATAGAGGCCCGCATACCACACACCACCCTAGGCTTAGCCATAAAACATAATAGTTAGCGGGAACGTCAAAACCAACCTGACACAATTCATGCTAAAAGAGCAATCGCTTGGAAATATCAAAAGAGGTAAAGCCGTAGTTGATTGTGCGATCGACTTTTAAGTACTCACATTGCGTTTCTTCAAATGATCTAAATGAATTAGTTTAACTCTCAATATAGTTTCATTTATTAAAAGGTGTCGAATAATAGCTGAATATCACAGTTCAATATACTTTTTGATATCGACACATGACAATAATGAAAATCGTTAATAATACAAACCCTTTGGCATTATTACTTGTTGAAAAGTACGGTACGTTTGAACGTTGCACGTTTGATTTAATTATAATTCAATTGTTGTAGTGCCAGATGTTTAATATATTTCAGGATCCATAAAGATTCCTGATCAATCAAAGAAATACATAAGTCTGTAGATCGCTTGAAAGAGGAGTATAAATCACACTGTGTAGAAGACTTAAAAGTAAACCTTTTTCAAAACTACATTTAAAAAATACACATTGAACGACTAAAGAAGTAGAGAAAGACTGAGCTCAGTCTTATCTGGTATTCAAGAAATATTCATCAAAATAAGTCTACACATTGATTATACCTTAATGCTTTCATCCGGGGAGCAATTTCTATCACTGTGCAGTCTTTTGAACAATTTCCGGACGCTGGATAAATTCAATATTAAGATCTTGCATTCAACTACATGTGTACGACTTTATACTTATGTGGTCGAGTGAATATCAATCACATTCACTCTGTCGCCGAACTATGCTGACGACTGACAGCTGTTCATCATAAAATGCCCTCTCTCTCTCTCTCTCTCTCTCTCTCTCTCTCTCTCTCTCTCTCTCTCTCTCGCGTGTGCGCGCGCCATCTACACATCACTATAAACAGTCACTGCAGACATTGTTGCTATATGGCATAGAAAGGATGCTAGGTGTATGTTTTTCTAAAATATGCATATTTGAAATACAATCATTGCATCACATAAAATGGCACCACTTATCACTGACAGACTATCTTAAGATTTGTAATTACCTTCAAGTTCATATGTGTATCGATAGCGTAACGTTTCGCAGCCTATTTATCGTGAATCGTATCGCTTCGCTACAGGGCACAGTTGTATCACTTCAGCCATATTGATATTTTGAAACGTAGTAATTTCAGTGCTTACTAAACTTGGAATTGCTATTTGCTTACACAACTATCTGAAAAGCAAACGTCACTCCAAAGAAAATGGAGCCATGCCGGGCAACTTTGTTTTCCGCAGTAATTAAAGATAGCATCTTTTCATTATTTTATTCGATGATTTTGCTAATTAGAACCAACAAGATATCATTGCAACACTTATCGAGAAAATCCGATACTGATAAAGTTAAAGTTAATGGCGTCCGCGGGGGAGGGGGACCAAGCAAATAGCTGTGAGATTGACATCTTTTTCATCTAGTTTGATTCCAGCCCACTATGAATCGCACTCCACCTCAGGTCTTCGAATGTACTTTTCTGCCACGTTTACTGTATAGCTGAGGAATCTTCAGTTTCTTAAAATCTTACCAAAGTCAAGCCAAACCTTGTACCATATGGGCAAACTTTACATATTGTTTTATTGTGGAATATATTGATCACGCACCTGACAACATATATTAGGCTGTCAGCCTACTGAAACTAGCATTATTCAACACTGCTTTCGCCGTGCACGGCTTTATTTTCCCCATATTATCGAATAAGGTTTGGTTTGAAATTTGTAAGATTTAAAGGAATTACATAGCCATCAGCTAGTCAGCAGCTGTGCCAGATAGATACTTTAGAAGACCGAAGGTGGGTACGTTTTATAACGAACAGGATCCAGACTAATGAAACTGTAACAATTCATATGGTAAAAAGAATATTAAGCCTGTATGGATTTTAAGTTAGCATTAATGTTTTATTATTCCTATGTATCAAATAAAATCATAGCCTTAACGTTACTTGCATTCATAATTGTCCCTTTCCTTAATCTGATCAAAACACTTTCCATGTCAGTGGGTATCTAAATAAATTTAGAGTTATAGCTCCATCATATTTTGAACATAGAAGTCTAAATAATTCTATGTTGTGTTACGTAGTGAATTATTATATTTTTCTTCACTACCCGCCAATAGAAATTGATAACGTTATGACAAACTTTTTAAATGATGTAACGACGAAAGCGGTAAACAGCTGCCTCGCATACAGACGACCAGGGTTCAAGCCAGTAATGTGCAAATATTTTTCTTTATTGTTGTTTGTTATTTAAACGTGAATTGGGAAAAGGACTTATGTTACTGCTTAATATTCTTTGCGAATATGCACAAAATACAGGAGAATATACACGGTATACCGCTGACATTATCACAGGGGATTCCTTAAGACACCTGCCATCAATCTTATAATAAGTCTAGCCCATACATTTGAGCATAAAAGTACGAAAATCTGTTTGCTCTGCGTGAATAACGGATAAATTTCATCTCATGGGTGAATACCTTGGAACACGTCCCAAATAGCATCGCAAATCTTTCTTGTCTAGAATTAGTAAATTTTCAGGTCAATGTCATTAAATGTAGCTAAAAATACCTAATTCGTTTTAAATATTATGCCTGAAACGAATTAAGGACTGTTTAGCTACAATTTATGACGCTGACCTGAACATTTACTGAATTACAGATAGGGAAACTTCGCGATGCTATGTGGACCGAACTAAACATATTTTCATTCTTAACCTATCCACTCGTGAAACTATTTTGTTTTCATCACCTTAATGAAATATATTCTTTATTCACTTGCATCAAGCAAACATCTTTTCTTTAGACGATAGACGGCGGTCATTATTAATTTCACCGTATCATGGTCAAAATAACATATTATGATCACGACCCTTCAGACGGAGTTAAAAAGAATTAGTATAGCTTGAAAACACAGTACAGCTTCCGTCTACGCGTCTACCTGCTGTGATGCGTTGTTACAACACTTTAAAAACGATAATATGTGTTTCTTTCAACATCATACTCGATTATAATGGTTTCAATTCATTTACAAGTTATGACATTATTTTGCACATTTTTTTTCTTCTTAAAATAGTGTACAATTATCTAAGTGAAGCCTAGTGATACTTTAGACACATTCGATTTTGTCAGAAAAATTCCTTAACACCGACAATTTAAATATTACCTAGCATAGTTTGAATGCAAATATTGCATGCGAATATTACCTCCACATGATGTACTTCAAACAGGATCATGTCAACTTCACCCATTCAGAGAAAAGCATAACGAATAACAGATGTGCTTCGAATACCCCTCGGAGTGGTGTTTCTATGGCTTTGAGTTAAATATAGAGGTCAATAATCTTCCCGCTACTCTTGTGTTAGCCATAAAACGTAATAGTTAACGAGAAGCATCAAACTCAACCTGCCATAATTCATGCAAATGAGCAATCGCTTGAAAATATCAAAAGAAGGGGTTCAGTGCAAAGCTGTATTTGCTTGGGTGATCGACTTCTAAGTACTCACTGTGTTTCTTGAATTTATCTTAATTTTATAATTTAGCCCTTAATATAATTACCTTTGTTACCTATTGTAGCTGCATTTCACAGATCAATTTACTTTCAGATATCGACAGGCAACAATAATGAAAATTATTAATAATACAAAACTTTGGCATTATAAATTGATGGAAAGTAAGTTCCATTGTTACATGTTTGATTTAATAACCAATCAATAGATTCCATTCCTGATTTTCATATTTCAGTATCAATAAAGTTTCAGTATGAATCATAGGATACATAAGTCCGTAGATCGCTTAAAAGACTGGAATCGTCACATTTTGTAAACGATTTCAAGAAACCTCATTTTAAGAAACTTATGCAATACACCTTGACCGACTAAAGAAGTAAAGGATCAATGATCTCAGTTTTAAACCATACTCAGCAAAAGAAGTATGCCTGATGATTATTCCTTAATGCTTTCATTCGGGGGAGTAAGTTTTATAATTATGCATATTCTTTTAAATAATTGTCCGACAATGGATTCATTCGATATTAAGATGTTGCATAAGCGTTTATGCCTTTGTGGTCCAGTGAATATCAATCACATCCACTATATTGCTGAATCTTGCTGATAATAGCTGTTGATCATAAAATGCAATCTCTCTCTCTCTCTCTCTCTCTCTCTCTCTCTCTCTCTCTCTCCATTTAGCTGTCCTTATTTAACCATCCATTGCCACTAAAAATGCTTCCCCCCACACACACACACAAACACTTCTCAGGAACCCGTTTCAAAATTTTAATATATTCATCTCAGAACACTTAATTAAACAAAATATACATGGTTAAATATATATTCGCCTTCACTCATTCTTAGAAACTGACAATTGTGTTTTGGTGGCTAATAGGAGGATATACTTTATTGTCCACATTTCACAACAAGATTATTTTTAAGCTTCTTGGTTTCCGAAATTATTTAAGAACAAAATCTTTTCCACAGATATTTTATTTTAGGAAATTTAATTGATGCGCCTTATATTTTACCTTTGCACGTTATGCACATGTCTTCCTCTCATAGGGACTTTACATTTAATATTAGTTGTGATCAAAGAAATTACAAAACTCAAAGAAAGAAACTTTTGAATTCTGCTGCATTTAATTTTGCCCTAATATATGCATATTTACATTATACCTAAGTATAATTACCTCGGTTTACCACATACCTAAGAATGAAAGCAGAAATGTATTGGCGAAAGAATGTTCGTCCTATTTTTTTCATGCAAAAGATATATCCTTATATTTTAAAATGTGAAAATATGGGTATATTTTCCCTTTCTACCTTGACATCAGTGATCAAACCCGCTGTGATGCGTTGTTACAATCATACGTTTGCAGTAGCATGGTGTCAAATACTTTGCAAAATTTAAACATATAACGGACTACAACAGATCAGATCATTCCACCTCCTATTGCTTCAACCCTCATCCCTTAAACGACACGATTGATACATTTTCACTCTGATACAGTAGTTTTCAGTAATATTGTGTGTGTGTGTGT
>JAECUM010050698.1:0-28686 GCA_016617855.1 Megalonaias nervosa | reverse complement strand
GATAAAGTTAATCCTGCTTGGCTAAACTAAATGTTCTCTGTGTGTTTCCCAGATGAAATTCAGTGTTTTAAGTAATTTCCCTCGCGAAATTAACTAACCAAGTTTTTCTTGACTCCGCGGGAGTAGAAAGTGTTCTCCCATTATTAATTGTCAAAGAGACGTGTATCTGGAACTTGAGGTACACGGGACTTAAAGGAAGTATAGATTCTGCTTCACAGAATGAGAGCGAGTCTCAGAAAGCACAAGGGTAAAATTAGCTCCATATCTGCACCACGCAGTGGGAAAGAGAGCAGACAACCAAGCTACGTTGATGACCCGAAGAGGCTGGAGAGATAGAGAGACGAGGAAAAGGAATACGACGACTCTGATTTGTTAACAACATTGAATCTGGAAGGACCAGAAGCGTATTGGTTGTCAGGCATGCTGAGCAAATGAGTTCGACCATTCACTCGATTTCATGATGAAATTTGTTTAATCGGTATAATAGAATGGCTAATTGCATTTCTTATAAATTTTGTAATTCTGTTTCCAAGAGAAAGTGCATCATACAAATGTCATGTTCAATTTCATTTTGTTTATGTACTTTATTTTATTAAATATTATGATATTTTATACACAGTGCCTCCAGTTGTTCTGTTCTGTATCTCTGCACAGATTTGTTATTCCATCCATCAATTGCATTTTTTATTATTATTTACTAGTCTAAGACCTGATCAATAACACTGTGGTCGAGCATCTCCTAGATAACGATAACCAAACAAAATCGCCACATAACAAGTGGGGCGCCCTAACACTGAGTCGCTGTGAGTTCAGCTTCTCAGATGCAGTGCGCCGTTCTTTGTTATGTTTGTAATCTTAGATGTATAAATAGACAGATGGACCTGGATAATGAGATGATCACCGATTCTATACTAAACGTTTGCCCACACAGTAAAGTTCCACATATATAAAGGTCGCAAATCAAACTGTTGTACTTATAACTAAATTTTGAAGAATTGTGACTGAAAATAATTTTTTGCAGCTGTATCATTGTTGTTGAATTGTATCCAGATATCAATAAGTATCGATTGTCACCTTCTAGTCTGTGCTAAATTTTAAAATTTATAATTCAATGTATATTTTACACCTAAGAAGAGTGATCAGTACAGTTATTATGGAGGAAGCGAAATTGGTACTTAAAGGAATTTTAGAACCTTGGCAAAGAACTCAAGTTCATTGTGTCATAGGTATCCACATTGCCACTCTGAATATTTGTGTAGTTTAAAAAGAGGCAGAAAACAATCAACATTCAATCTGATATAGCTTTAATTTTATCAGTATTGCACTAGGAGTTTCCGAAAGTTATTAATTATACATATTTATATTTGTATTGCTGATATTGTACAGTCCTATACATGTTACAAAGGTATTGCGTTGATAAATTTGCATGTACTACACTCTCTCGAGTTTGCTACTTGACTATATATATATATATATATATATATATATATATATATATATATATATATATATATATATATATATATATATATATATATCTGGTGTGTGTGTGTGTGTGTGTGTGTGTGTGTGTGTGTGTGTGGTCTTGGAGCGATGGGCAGAACACTTCACATCCTCAACCGTCCATCATCCATCGATGATGAAGCCATAGAAAGCTTGCCTCAAGTGGGAACTAATGATGAGCTGGACACTCCACCTTGAGTGCAAGATTAAGAAAGCCATCAGTCGTCTGTCCTGTGGAAAAGCCCCGGGATCAGATACAACACCTGCCGAGGTGTACAAAGATGGGGGACTTGTACTACCGCAGAAGCTCACAGACCTCTTCCAAGAAATATGGAATATAGGAGTAGTCTCACGGGAATTTAAAAACGCCTACATAGTCCACCTCTACAAGCGAAAGGGCAACCGTCAGTGCTGAGACATCCACAAATGACTCTCTCTTCTGTCGATAGCTGGGAAGACTCCTTCTCGCGTCCTGCTCAATCGGCTCAATCGCCTCACCATATTGAGCAGGGTCTACTCTCAGAAAGCTAGTGTAGTTACAGCGCAGGACGTGGGACAATCGGTATGATATTCACTGCACGACAACACCAGGAGAAATGCCAGGAGACCTATTCAAAATCCGTTATTGACCTGACCAAGGCGTTCGACACAGTTAGTAGAGGTGGTCTTTGGAAGATCATGGCAAAATTAGGCTGCCCGAATAAGTTCGTCACAGTCGTTCGCCAGTTTCACGAGGGCATGATGGCTTACGTAACTGACGACGGCGAACCCTCATATGTCTTCCCAGTCACAAATGGCGTCAATCAAGGCTGCGTTCTGGCTCCCACACTCTTTGCTTGATGTCGCTGCAATACACAAAGATACGTTCCAAAACAGTGACGAGACAATTCCATGTATGTTATCGGACTGGCAGGAAGTTGTTCAATCCCAGGTGGCTGCAGGCAGTCACGAAGGTGAAATAAACAGTCGTTAGGGACTTCCTCTTTGATGGCGGCTGCTTCCTCAATGCTGCTCAGAAGAAGACATGCAGAACAGCATGGACAGGATCGCTGAGGCATGGGACAACTACGGCCTCACGATCAGCACCAAAGATACTGAAGTCATATATCATCCTGCCCTTAGGTAGCCATATTAAGAACCTGGAATCACAGTGAAGGGTCAGTAACTCCAGGCTGTCGACAGTTTCACTCATCTGGACAGCAATCTCTCAAGACCAGTCAATACTGACATTGAGTTTAACATTAGAATTGCTAAAGCCCAACCAGTCGTCGGGAGACTACGTGGGAATGTGTTTGACCGCAAAGGAATCAGTCTTACAACCAAGCTGAAAGTGTACCGTGCTTTATTGTTCACAACCGTCATGTGTGCCAGCGATACGTGGACTGTCTATAGCAGACATTCCCGACAACTCAATCATTTCAACATGTGCTGTCTTATGTGGATAAATTGGTAAGATCCTAATAGCGAGGTTCTCGCTAGGGCCGGCATCCCATCAGTCTTCACGTTACTCCAGAGGGTCCAAGTTAGATAGGCAGGAAACATCATCAGCATGCCCAAGGAATGGATTGCAGCTATTCTATGGGGAACTCTGCGAGGGAAAGCGCGCTGTTCGAGGGCAAAAGAAGCGCTTCAAGGACTCACTGAAGGTATACTTGGAAAACTTGCATATTAACAGTAAGTACCTCATGGGAGATCCTTGTGCAAGACTGTCATCCTGGCGCAGCAAGTTCACATCCGGCGCCCGCGCAACAGAACATACGAAAATTGCTGAGGTGTGCCAATCGTAAGGCCAAAGCTGTCAGTACCTCTACTATATCAATCCTTGTGTGTTCACCATGCGGGAGAGACTTCGGTGTCCGTATTGGCCTCACTAGTCATCTCCGTACACACCTCTTGACAACAGACAACTGAAGTTTTGGTCGTAATCGGCACCGATTGATGAACATTATTATTACTATTATTATTATTATTATTATTATTATTATTATTATTATTATTATTATTATTATTATTAGAATCTACAGCCACTGTAAGACATCACATTTATATGAATAAGACAAACGTCATTCTCCAAGACCCATTATGATGCATTACATTCCATATGAGAGCCAGATAGATAGATAGATAGATAGATAGATAGATAGATATAGATGTGATTTACAACAGTGCGTTCGAAAAAAAAAAAAAAAAAAAAAAAAAAAAAAAAAAAAAAAAAAAAAAAAACGAATGTGTTTCTTAAAACAGATTAGAAAATAAATTCTGCTTATTCTTACATTTTCGGTTTTTCCATTTTTTTGTTTCCCCTACCTCACGACTGCTGCCCGCTGACTCGCAGAGTGTGGAAAGTGGCACCAACAAACTACAAAGTTATACGAAGTCACTGGACCATTGGGATATCCAGCTGATTTCAAATGTAATTGGACTGTATCAAGTACTCCTGAGTACCAGATTATGCTGGAAGTCCCAGAAATAAAGGTGTACAACCAGACTCTTGGTGGCTGTTTTGGCGATTATATACAGGTAAAAAAAGACACCCCCACCCCCTTTCAAAAAAAGTAACTCAGCAAGCAAATTCTGATCAGGATTTTGTGTCTAAAATAAATGATGGAAACGTTAGTGCCCAAACTATAATGTTCTTAGTGAAACTAGCAGTTGAAAGTAATTCATATAATTCACTCTCATACCCCTTTGAATCCAGCTCAACACAATATATTCTTAATGCCCGTTGTCGAAATTAATATGCATACAGTTTTCTATATTTCTTTCGTGTAAGCTTAGTCTTAAAAATTAAAGTTAGACATATGTGCCAAATCGGCTCCACGATGTTAAACCTAATCTCTGTTTCAGTTGTGCACTCAATATATAATTGAAAGTGGGCATCTTTGTTATCCTGTGCATGTACCTTAACTGTAAATCAGACGCAAGCATTTGTAAGTTGCTGTAACACACCTTGTATAAAGCAATGCTTAACAAAAGAGTTTGTAAAAACTTTCATAAATTCAGTTTCGTAAATTGAAGTAGAAGGGGATCTTTGCAAAAATTGAAAAAAATAGTGTTTTGTCTATATTGATCATTACATATTTAATATGGTATTAATTACAGGTAACTGGGATACTTGAAGGCGAAACACAAACAACGAACACGTGTTTGACAGAAGAAACGCTCATACTCTACTACAACTCACCGGTGTATATCCGCTTCGATTCGGACATAATAAATGATTCCTGGATCAGATTTCAATTTAAAACACGTATGTTCACAGCCCCGCCCACCCCATCCCAAAATCACACAAACGCATTAAAAATGCAATAGGTATTCCGGAATAAATGTCGCATCTTAGTGAGAAAAAATGAGAACTTAATTTGATTCCTTTTATTTTTTACATCTGTTGAAATCTATATGTCCAAGTGTCAGTGAAGTGCACTTATGAACTTTTGCCCCACATCAAACATGATATAGTTAATCAGTCTCAGATTATGGTTTTGAAGAACAACAATAACTACTACTAACACTACTGATGCTGTTACTTTCTCTACTACTGTAATAGTTCGTACATAATTCCCAATATCATGAATATACTGTAATAAATTTGGAGTATGCGCATTTGGTTATAACGTTCCGTTTTAAGGAATTCTTAGATTTGTGTGATTACCTGTTTGATTATTGGAATTCGGTGCAATGGAAATATTCCTTAGCCCGAAATAATTAGCCAGTTACTAGGAGCAAACGTCACGGAGTGAAGTTTTAGTGAGTTTCCATGATGCCATGGTTCACTTGTAGTGAATTCAGGTCAAAACCGCATGAAGTGTCCCTGGGTGCCATAGTCCCTATTAAAATCTAGTGGTGCACATTGGTGGTATGACTGCAGTGGCAGTATTTACGGTGAGAAACCGGTAAATTACACAATGGAATAAACAAGAAGGGACTTGACAGATACAGTTTATGTCACCATGGTGGCAAATGTGATGCAGTTGTACTGGCGTAATGTGCCTTGAAACCATGGATCGACTGGCCTAAGGTGGTGTAGTTAAAATAGTTCCCTGTGTTAGGGAATAGTTGTAGAGTTTCTACGGCGTGAACTGCTGACGGTATGGAAATTTGATGAAGAGAAACTATGCAGATGTGCGGTTGATATATATTTGGCAAGTTGGGAGATCTGCGGTCTTGCATTGATTAGAGTAAAATTTATGTATAGAATGGACAAGTTGGGCTTTCTAATTTACAACTGAAGTTGTATAGAAGTCTTTGGAAATTTGGGGTAAACTTATGACTTCTAACGGGAATCTCGCCAGAGTTTGACACCGCTCGGTCAACCAAAGACCCCTGGCTTGTAACAATACTATTTCAGAGTTGCTTGTAAAATTGTTATACTATCGAACAGCCATTCCTTCCAATGACGTTTTTTCAGGTTTAGTGAAATTTCTACGAGGACACAACGGGCGATTTTGGAGTCCTGGATACCCTAGTGATTACCCGAACAGCTCATCACAAAAATGGATCATAGAGGCACCAATGGGTTTCCTTATACAGCTCACATTTGACGAGTTTCAGCTAGAGAAGAAGTATAATGGAACATGTTATGATTACGTAAAGGTAAGATATATATATATATATATATATATATATATATATATATATATATATATATATATATATATATATATATATATATATATATATATATATATATATATATATATATATATATATATATATATATGCACATACATACATGCATATGCAGATAGACAGACAGACAGAGAGTATATTGGTTAATTGGTTGGTTGGTTAGTTAGTGAATTATTACATCATTTAACTTTGGTTGCAATTGAATTTTTGGGAGGTAATAAAATCCCAGAGAAATTTATTGTCGATACGTTCAGTTAGGTTTTGGCAGTATTAGATGGAAAATTTGTTGATAATTATTGTAATACGAACAACCATTTATTAAACTTTGGATTACTTTCTTCATTTCGCGAGCACTCTGATAGTTCCTCAAAGTCTCCAAAAACATCCACTGCTCTATTTTTGATCCCATTAGGTGATTGAAACTACTGTAACATTTTTATTCTAATATATTTATCACTAATCTCCATTCCCTACACTAACCTACATTTTATGATGTTCTTGCCATTTTCAAATTTTTAATGAGAGAAGGCCAGTTGCAGGAATCTCAGGCTATTGCACATTCGTAACTAATGAAGTACATGTATATCAAAACAAACATTGTTTAGATCATTGAGCCAGGACAAGTAGACGCACAAAGTCGAGAGAGAAGTTACTGTGGCGCATCGATGGCTAACATTTCCATGACTTCTGGAAAACAAAGAATGGAAGTGCTTTTTGACTCGGATCAAGGTGTTTCAGACAAGGGCTTTTCCGCGTCCTGGTTAACAGGTAATGTTTGTTTTGTTTGTTTGGTGTTTATCAGAGCATCAATACATGAAAGGCTATATAGCGTTTAGTCAAGGGCTGTAAAGTGCTTAGCCTGGAGGTACTCCATAGGCAGCAGTTTGTTAGTCCGTCACGCTAACCATTGAATTACAGAGGTTCCTTAAATAGATAAAATGTTATGCTGTTTTAGTTTGGAAAAATGTATCTCTGTACATTTTTTTAAAAGTTCCATTGTCCAGAGAGGAAACCCATCTATTTAGATAAATGAAATAATTTCTTTTATATCTCTTAAAAATACGAAATTTGAGTAAGCCATTCTGCACGTTGGTTACAAAAATCATGAGCACTGCATTTGAAATAATTCTATTTATATAACAAGTATCTGACTTAAATTCCAGTGTTTAAATCTGAGTGTATTCAGAATATTTTGATGATATTTTTACTTATTGAATGCTTAAACGTTAACCCAGAATGTATTATGAATTATATATTTCTTGCTTTATTCGGTGTCTATTTGGTTTCGTTTAGAGAACTGTGCAGTTCCGAAACAGCCTTCACTGTCTCGAAACGGCACTGCCATTTAGCTGGTTTAGAACGGCAGCACCATTTTGCGACCCTTACATCTGACTAAATTTAGTACTCTCAGTGTAGTCAGGAAATTGGACAGTACTAATTCGCGTCGCTGCTTCATCCTTAAAGGCCCCGAGTAATTTAGTACTCTCAGTGTAGTCAGGAAATTGGACAGTACTAATTCGCGTCGCTCCTTCATCCTTAAAGGCCCCGAGTAGTTTAGTAACCACACAGATTCACCCTCTCTTACAAAGACCATTACCTTATCCAGCGGTTTTATTCTTACTTGCTCTAGCTCTGATGCAGGTTGTTTCGCAATTCATGCCGTGTTGAAAGTATATTTTAACACTGTATAAGTGTAAAACATGAACAAACAGATAAGGTGAACAAAAGATGGGTGGATGGATAGATGGATACCTCTCCATTAACATCTCCTTAACGAAGTTCGTACAGTAAATAAAAGTAGATCAAAGTAGCACTCTATACAATATGTATACAGTACACGCTGCCTTAGCGAATCGGATGGCGAATAGCAGTCCTTTCAAGCGCATTGTATCTATCAAGAGATCGCGTGTGCCATGGAGCGATGAAGATAAATGCAAAAAGTGTACAACAAACAGAGTAAAATTGGTTTTAAAACAACCTAAGGGCTTCTAGCTGAATCTTTCTTGAAGGAAATTACAAACTAAAGACCAACAACGCGTGTTATAAATACGAAAGAAAACGTTGAATTGACAAAACTTAAAATGACTATGTCTAATGGCAGCATTGTTTGAAAATGTCCTGCCTAATTTGGATAATAAAATGGCAAGGGTGGGATAACCCTTTTCTCGATACCTTACTAGGATTGTTAATTTGCATGATTATATATTGAAATGATCGATTATGTGAAAAAAGTTAGTATATGTTAAATTTGAATGATTATAGATTGGAATAATCGATTAGGTGAGAGAATATTATAATAAATGATAACTATGGGTTGATGCACAAGTGACATATGCCTCATATAATTATAGCAAATACATGTACATTGAAATAAGAGCATGCGCGTAGCTGTCGAGAACAGCTCATTCCTCTATATTAAGAGTTAGTGGTATGTTTAAAGTACCAACATGTACCGACATTTGTTCATTTTTTTTTTATCTAGTGTGTGGAGGCATACTCAAGGGGAACTCAGGGGAACTGGTTGGTCCAAATAATGCGTTCGGATACCCGGAAAACCATAACTGCACGTGGAACATCAGGGTTCAGAACGGATACCGGCTGCTACTGACTTTAAATGCTATCGGTTACAACGACTCAACTAATTGTTCTTTGGACTACATTCAGGTATATTTGCTTCTTTCGTTTGTAACAGAAAAAAATACCAGGGTTGTAGTCTTATTTTTATTTTTTTTCTCACAATAATTACTATATTTGCATTTCTGGATATTACGCATCATTCCTAATAGAGCTGGGTACCACGAAAGATTTGTACCGCTGTATACCGCGGCATTTCTGGACATCTGATATACGTACCAGGGTATACTGCAATTATATTAGAGACGAACAATTATCTGAGACTGGGGCTTGGGGATCTTTGAAAATTTATCTCGGTCAATAGCTAGTAAAATATCTTGCTCGAATTTATAAAAAAAACCCATCATACTATATCCGTTACATTATTTGAAAAACATAATTAACTAAAGATAAAATAAAATAAAATATATATTAGTTCAAATGAAAACCTAAGGCCCTTCCCTCCGAAAATTAAATGGTATGTGCTGTTACGTGTAGGCTCGTACAAAAGTAACAAAAGAAAAGAGTGAAGTCAACAAGCTTTGTAAATATAACAAAATAATTTATTTCCCTAGAAAACAAGGTAAAAATATGAAAAAGGGACTTACGGTTTGTGAATCTAATCCAAAAATTAATCCTAGAATTCAAAAATATAAGTCCTATCACTAAAAAGTTCTAATTGAATCCAAGTTCGAATCTCGATGAAGTTCCAAGATGGAAGGCGATGACGTCCTCTATAACCAGTTTGTGCTGATGTGTCAACAGTTCCTTGTTGAGTCACCAAGAATATAATCCCGGATTTAGAATTCCGAATAATTTAGTAAAATGTCTTTGTCCAAGAATTTCGATGAAGAAGAGTATTTTCCAGGGGAATAAATTATTTTAAATTAAAAAAAACCTCAATTCAAATGGCAACAACAGGAATATCTTTCGGCGTGAAGGTATTATTTACAACTGACTCAGAAACACTGAAATCTCAGTATTAACATAACTAAGAACGCAATTTCAGACCCGCGTGATGGGTCACGTGGTCACTAACTTCGAACAGCGCAGTAAAAAATATACGTCAGTTAGCACGTAGGCTAATATAGCCTTAGTTAAGAATCTGATTCCCACACTGGAAATGAATTTAAAAATTAAACGTTGTTTATTCAGACTAACACATAGGCGAAGCATGACCTTGATTACAACCAATGATTTTGGGGCCCCCGAGTGGCCAAGTGGTCTAAAGCGCTGATCGTTACGGATCACTGCCATCTCACCTCTGTCTGCGTGAGTTCGAGTCCAGGCTCGGCTAACGTGGGTACGTGAGAAAGCCTGCCAGTAGCTTCTCGTGGGTCGGTGGTTCTTCCCGGGGTTTTCCAGGGCTCTTCCTCCACCATTAATACTGGCCGCCATGTATAGCCTATCTTGTGCTGAAAAATGGCGTTAAACCCTATAACAACAACAACAACAACAACCAATGATTTTCACTCAGTGTTTACGAAATCTGAATCAACATTAAGAACTAGGTCAGCTAAAAATACAATGAAGCAACACTTTTGCGTTCTAATCAGGCTAAAATAACTGAACTGAATTTACCGGGAAAATGTCATATCCAGTAAAAATATTATCATTGCAATAAAATGTAGTGAAACAAAAATAAAATAAAAAGAAATTTAAAACTAACACACAAATAATTTAATTATATATACATAACAGTGCCTTATTGTAGATACATTTGCTATGTGTAAGTTGATTGTTGTAATAAGATGGATCTAAAATATGTAACTAAAGTGGGTGATTCAGCAGACACCCTGTAAAGGACATTGTTAGAATTAGAGTGCTTGCTTATTGACCATGAAGCGTTCAACTTACTTGCTAGACTGTTGATATAATAGGCATGGAAACTTAGAGTATGATGTCAACACACGGGCAAGATATTTGTCAGATAGGGCCAGTAAACATACAACACACACTTACTCAACAAACGAGAAAATGTTTAGTAGACATGAGAAATCACGTAGAATTTATATATATAAAGCAACCGCTAACCTGAAAATCTTAGACTGATTTTCAGTTTTATAAACGAACACGTGTAGTTAGCAAATTAACATACGCTAGTAAATAAGTACAAAATGACACTTTTCAATCCGAAATGTTTCGAAAACTTGGATTTGGCCCGAATATCTTTCACAATATCCTATTTGGCCACAACGTGACACCTGTCCAATATGTCATTAAAGGTTCATAAATATAATTTTATTTATAATATTCAAAACTAACTTGGGACAAACACAACTGCTTTGTAAGAAAAAATATAATTTATTTTAAATATTTTGTCATGAAAAATGAAAGCATGCTGTTGATAAAGATACAGTTCTTAACAAAGTTGCTGGGAATTTCCGTACATTATTTACTGACGGAAGTTTCTGAAGTATCGTACAGTGAAAACGTACCGTTGTACATTCCACGAGAAAAAATACAGCGGTAAACCGGTATACAGGTAACACCACGCACCTCTAATTTCTAGTATTTTTTCCTAAGATTCTGGCATGATCTCGTGTCAGTTGCAAAGCGAACATTACTGCAGCAACAACATAACGAGGAAAAGGTCAACGAAATATTCGTGTGATTAACAGTCATAGAGAGTTCACTCGCGAAAGTCCGCCAGAATCGGATAGAACGTGACCTCTGAGGTCAAATATCGGCTCAATTATTAGGCAATACACTTTTAGTATCATATCAGGTGTCCCCACACTGCCATATTGTTGCCACAACTGGACTGCATCACGATCCCACTCTCTATTCGACATTAATGGCTAAGCCAAACAATCTGTGAGAGAGAATATTAGACTTGATTGGCATTAAGAAAAGGCAGATTAGATGGCAATAATATGGAGAATATTAGACTTGATTGGCATTAAGAAAAGGCACATTAGATGGCAATAAGGTGGAGAATATTAGACTTGATTGGCATTAAGAAAAGGCACATTAGATGGCAATAATGTGGAGCGTACAAAGATGTCTTTCCATCCTATATCTGGTTATGAGTTTCGGTAATACATCACTTGCTCTTTGTGCTGATTTCAAACAGGCAAGTTTTTTATATGCACGATCGATGACATTTCTTTCTAAGAGCGTGGATCTTTTTATCAGTGGAAGCTTGATCATATAATGCCAGTAGTAATGGGGGCCTATGTCCATACTAAGCAAAAGGGGATTTCAACATGGAGTATTGCATTATGGGCATAAGAGGAGTTTAACATGGAAGACAACCCTATAGGCATTTATGTGAATTGTAATGTGGAGGATGACCCTATGGGGTATCTGTAGGAATGGACCATGGAATGAAAGGCAATTGCCACAAACACACTTAATGACCTTCCAACGCATATCCTTAACAACCTAATGATATATCTTCAGTTGACATAAAATGGAAAGTATCACCTGACTTTTCAAACCCAAGATGGTGGTCAGACTAAACATAATACTAAAATTTCGAAACTGAAACTGAATTTACTAGATACTTTTAAAAAAAACCGGGTATATTTTCTTAAAATATCCGTGACCAAAGCTGAACTAAATATCAAAATCTCTGACATAAAATTTTTGTGAAGACTTTTTAAAAAAAATAATTAAGAAATATTTTCCCCCAGGAAATAAAACTTGCTAATTTTCTTTCACAAAAAAGTTACCAAAAATTAAAAAAATAAGTATATTGATAAATCTGACGCAAAAAATGATGAACGAAATATTTTGAACAAAATTAAAACCATAACATTTAAATATTTGAGAAACAGGTAAATAATGACCTTAAGTTGAAATGAATTTAAAAGATTAAACTAATCACAAATTGTAGATAGTAAAAGCAAAAATTTTATAAAATGTTAGTAAAAAAATACCAAATTATAAGATAAAAAAAACTAAGCAATAAGCAAAAATAATTATGAACAAAAATAGAAATTGAAAGCAAAATTGAATTTAAAACAACCCAAACAAGATATAAATTTGTTTATAAATTAAAAACGCAAACAAATCTGACAGTTTATTTAACACTTTTGTTTGCAGTTTGAAACTAAAAATAGAATCAAACATTTTGAGAAACTTTAAAAACTATATTTATGTCGTTTACAGGATAAATGAATGAATTAAAAAATAAAAGAAACGAGAAAACATGATTAAGAATAAAACACGTTATAAGATTAAAACAAAATTTTAAATTAAAATATTTAAAAACAAAGACCATATATCGAATTTTGAAGTATAAAATATATAAAATATATTTCAATATTACGAAAATGCAAAACATCTCTTAAAAAATTAGGTAAAAATCTAAAACTTAACAAATTAAAAAATATAACAAAATAAAAAAAAATAAAAAATTAAATACAAAACAAAAGCGAACAGCATTTAAACTCTCAACAAAAAGTAAAAGAAAACTTTAGAAAAAGCAATAAATATTTAAAAACAAATTCACAAATATTATAAAGCAATTACCTATTGCAATATCTTGAACATATTACAAGCTTTAAAAAGTATTAAAAAAAAAAACGTTGAAATGCGACACAAATTGTCTTGTAATCCAATGAGAATGTAACAAAATATTTAAATGAAATGTTAAAAGGGATCGCATGAAATCTAAAAGCAAATCACATGTAAAAATATAATCGATTTTAAAAATGTAATCCAAAAACATTAGCCTGTCACGAAAATTATTTTCGAAGACAAAATAATACATTTGTAATAATGCAATTTTTATAGTCTTTCTATACAAATAAACAAGGAACATTTAACGTAAAGCAAAAGTTATCAGTAACGAAATATTTAAAGTAAAATTCGATAAAGGTAAAATGACAAAAATTAACAACTAAATAATAAGAAAAAGAATACACAATTTAAAAATTACAAATTTATCAGAAAAATTACATCATTTTAACAAATTCTGAAATTTTAAATAACCAAAAATTAAAATAAATAATATATTTGCAAACAAAATATTTGAAATCGTAGAATACTGCATATTAGCATACTGAACGAACCAAAACATTTTAACATTCTAGAAACAAAAATAAATACATTTCAAAAGCAAAAAAAAATATAAAAATTAAAACACAATATAAGGTACAAAATGAACAGTTTGAAAATAATAATAAAAACTACAATATAAAACTTGATTAAAAATGTATAAATGTTGAGAAACAAGAGTTTGACAAGACAAATAAAGATAACTTTTTAAACTTTACGAATAATAAAAGAGTACTATTAAATAATTACGATGTACGCACTTAACAAATCTGTAACTTAAGTGAAAATGAAAACATGTTTTAGAATAAAAGTTGAAATGAAAATCAAGCATTGAAAATAAATTAATATAAAAATTTGGAAACGTAAATTAACAGTACAGTAGAGATATATCAACTCTTACTGAGCAAGGCATATCCTTAATTACCAGTTTTACTGACCAACACACATCCTGTACTGACCAGGACTGACCAACACCAGCACCTACAAACGGATGCATAAGCGAGGTGTAATCTAATTCTTAAAGTAATGAGGGCCAATGCGTATTGACTGTCCATCACCCAGCATGACCATTCAACACCTATATCTGCAAAACCAATGGACGATTGAAGGTAGAGTTATGTGATGGTCAGTAACGCATATTAACCACAATCCAGCACCTACCGTTAACATAAAAAACCCCACCCTCAAAAACAGAAAGGATTAGGGAACGTAGGGGGACCGGTAATAGTCGTTAACATATATATCTATGATCAAGCATACGCCCTCATTTTCCAATACTCATCATATAAACAAGGCAGACGATGGCAAATGGAGTCATGTGTTGGTCTCTAACACACAGTTACAATTACACACTCTTATAAAGAAAAAGGATGAGGAAAATGGTCACTAATATACAAATTTAGCATTCAATAATCACTAGTAATGGTCACTAGAAAAATATTTATTATTCAAGACCCACTGGCAATGGTCACTCAGATACCTATTACTCATTCAAGACCCACTAGCAATGGTCACTCAGATACCTATTACTCATTCAAGACCCACTAGCAATGGTCACTCAGATACCTATTACTCATTCAAGACCCACTAGCAATGGTCACTCAGATACCTATTACTCATTCAAGACCCACTAGCAATGGTCACTCAGATACCTATTACTCATTCAAGACCCACTAGCAATGGTCACTCAGATACCTATTAATCATTCAAGACCCACTAGCAATGGTCACTCAGATACCTTTTAGTCATTCAAGACCCACTAGCAATGGTCACTCAGATACTTATTAATCATTCAAGACCCACTAACAATGGTCACTCAGATACCTTTTAGTCATTCAAGACCCACTAGCAATGGTCACTCAGATACCTATTACTCATTCAAGACCCACTAGCAATGGTCACTCAGACACCTGTTAATCATTCAAGACCCACTAGCAATGGTCATTCAGATGCCTTTTAGTCATTCAAGACCCACTAGCAATTGTCACTCAGATACCTATTAGTCATTCAAGACCCACTAGCAATGGTCACTCAGATACCTATTAATCATTCAAGACCCACTAGCAATGGCCACTCAGATACCTTTTAGTCATTCAAGACCCACTAGCAATTGTCGCTCAGATACCTATTACTCATTCAAGACCCACTAGCAATGGTCACTCAGATACCTGTTAATCATTCAAGACCCACTAGCAATGGTCACTCAGATACCTTTTAGTCATTCAAGACCCACTAGCAATGGTCACTCAGATACCTATTAGTCATTCAAGACCCACTAGCAATGGTCACTCAGATACTATTAGTCATTCAAGACCCACTAGCAATGGTCACTCAGATACCTATTAATCATTCAAGACCCACTAGCAATGGTCACTCAGATACCTGTTAATCATTCAAGACCTACTAGCAATGGTCACTCAGATACCTGTTAATCATTCAAGACCTACTAGCAATGGTCACTCAGATACCTATTAATAATTCAAGACCCACTAGCAATGGTCACTCAGATACCTATCAATAATTCAAGACCCACTAGCAGTGGTCACTCAGATATCTATTAATCATTCAAGACCCACTAGCAATGGTCACTCAGATACCTATTAATCATTCAAGACCCACTAGCAATGGCCACTCAGATACCTGTTAATCATTCAAGACCCACTAGCAATGGTCACTCAGATACCTATTAATCATTCAAGACCCACTAGCAATGGTCACTCAGATACCTGTTAATCATTCAAGACCCACTAGCAATTGTCACTCAGATACCTATTAATAATTCAAGACCCACTAGCAATGGTCACTCAGATACCTATTAATAATTCAAGACCCACTAGCAATGGTCACTCAGATACCTATTAATCATTCAAGACCCACTAACAATGGTCACTCAGACACCTCTTTAGAATTAAACACACATATACAACCAGAGCGGATGAATGGAAAGGAATATTATATGATAGTCGCTAATACACATAATTTCAATCCAGCAACCTAATTTAATAATAAATCAGATGGAGCATGGATATGGGTATAGGGGATGGTCACTCCAACCTACCTATACACATTTATTATCCAAAACCACACTTATAACAGAAAGGGGATAGGCCACACGTGCACATAGACAAACTCACATCATTATTAATAAATAAACAAACTAAACCAATATATCTATTAATAAACAAACACAGAAGAAAACATTTATTAACGTGCAAACAACAAAATACACTTTTTTACCTTAAAAACAAACCAAAACAATCAAAGGATAGGGACTTTTATAATTAATGCGTGTATAATATACCACACACACACACACACACACACACACACACACACACACACACACGAGAAAGCGCATGCTCGCACACGAGAGCATCAACACATTTATACATACATGCACATACATACCAAAATAAAAATACACAAGCCTACATGCATGTATGCAAACACACTGCCCATTCATGGAAATTAATTCATTGAAGAAAACTGGAACAGGAGTGACCAACTAGGTAGGAAAGACAGACCAAGTCATACTTAATTACGGACAAGAGCTAACATCCATCCATCCATCCATCCATCCATGCCCCCTATCCCCTTCCCATTTTAAATTTGGCATATGGTCGGAGTTGGAAACCATGTTAATCATATGTCATTGTCAATAATATATTAATTTCCCCTTGTGCCCATATTGAGCAGGTACTATAGAACTTTCGCTCACTCTTTACTGTTCCTTTGTCTTACAGTGGTTAATCTGAACTGGATACATTTTAGCTTATCATTTCCTTCCTTGTAATCAGCTAGCTATATGCATTCTATCTTGTTATTCCTAAACACTGCTATGTAATGATGGTATAAATTTGTGTTTTTAATTTAAATACTTTCATTCTTCCTCATCAAACCAAGCTAATATGATAATTATTTAAATTTAATTGAAACCTTTGTACGAATGTCACATTTGTGTATTGATATCTCTGTCTTTCCTTTACTTTCTGCTTATTTCCTCTTCTTCACATTTTTATCGTTTCTTTCCAGCTGTTCTTTGCATTTAGAATATTATTTTAGTTTGTCCGGTTGTCCTTCAGAGAATATTTATTTGTGATACCTGAGATAAGGTTTCAGTGAATTTCAATAACTCTTGTCCAATTCCAAATTACTATTGTATTTGTAAATAAAATATCTTTGTAGTCAATTTATCCATATTATTTATTATATGCAACATCTTGAGATTATATGGTTGAATAAGCCTGAAGTGTACTTATTTCTTATCACTGTGTCAATATTCTCTCCATCCACTATCCATGATTATTAACAGTATGTCGGGTGTCATGATAAGAAAGCGTACTGTGTGTGTGAACATATCAACCCCACCCAACCACCTTACGCGCAAGAAAGATCTAAGTTTTATATGATTAGCTAAGATATATTCATTTGTACACTTCTGTTTTCTATCTAATTGAATTTTGTAAAGTATATAAACAGAGGAAAAATATATGAATTATTTAATGAAAGAAAAGACGACAACAAGCAAAAAGGCGTGTGTTGGCCATATTTTATTTAACCACTTTTATTAGTTTTCATATGCAAAGGAATAATATAACCTTGCGACAACGCCTCTTAACAAAAGCCGGCTTCGAAAACTGCATTCAAAGGTTTGATTGTAAATCAATATTTGTTTTGTCATCGCATAAACTGTGTATATTACCAATCCAGACAAACAAGCAGATGCTCCACTTGAGTTTATATGCTATGTACACAACCCTTTCTTTTACAATAATAATATTGCTAAAAAGTAAAACATGCATAGAGTGAACACACAGAGAAACAGCGCATTGATCAGACAACATATTTGGATCAACGTCATCAAAATAATACAGGTGTATAAAAATATTTCCATTGATACAACGTAATCAATTAAACGGTGTCCAATACATCTCACCTAGGTATATTTACACACATTTGTGCTCTATCCAACTCTGCCACTCACCGAAAAGCAGACACATATTTTTGTTTATTCATATGTAATAAGTTACACAAGTTCTTAATGTAAGCATTAGGTGTTAAGGTTTTCAGAAGAAATAGCTTATTGCGGCCAAATTTGGAACATTCAGAATTATACTTAACATATACATTAAACGAAAATCAAGTTGTTTAGTATGGCTACATCACAACACATTCAAAGATCTGTGTGGTTATAGATTAAAGTGTTGAATATCAAAAGAATTATATTTTTGCATGAACGAAATCGTTTTAAAATGTTGATTTGTATGGCTAAAGGTAACATTTGGTAAACGTTATTATATCTGCAGGTAGTGGAGGGGCAGAGTGAACAAGGGCTTCTTAAAGGACGGTTTTGTTCTGGTATTCGGGACTTTGAGTCGCGTACGTCAATGACAATTTTATTTCATTCTGATAACGATCCAACTACTGGACTCTCCTTCAACGCAACGTGGGTATCAAGTAAGAAAAGACCTTCAAATAATAATAATAATAATAATAATAATAATAATGATAATAATAATAATAATAATAATAATTTTATATAATTTCATTCTTTGTTTTTAAACTTGTTAAAGAAATTTAAGTGTTAAGACATTATATTATATATGAATTCCGATGACATTAATCTTAAATCTGTATGACGTCATGACCAGATATTACACACGTGTAGTATCAAGACTATGACACAAATGTTTGGAGCTTAACACATATAACATTTATGATGCGTTGTAAGAAAGATTGTTATATGCTTCATTACTCTCACAGCAGAATTCACCCTTAGCTTTCGTATGTTTTAGCTACACCATATATACAGCTGTATTTATATATTCATATCTTCTATGTCTTAGAAATCTCTGGGTATGAGCTAAATTTCTGAAACAGCGAAGCTGCACTCACGCGCATACAGTTAATATGAGTTGCATGCGGTTTCCATCTACTTTGCAGAATGTGTCGAGATTTTTTACTCTGACAGTGGAGAGCTGGCAAGCCCAGACAATCCTGTTGATTATGACCATAAAGTAAGATGCAACTGGACTATTAGGGTTTCGTCTGGACACACTATTGCCCTTAATTACAGTCTTCCAAAGATTTCAAGTGACGAAACTCCATGCAATTCGTACGTGCAGGTATACGACTCACGCTAACTTTTCCTCTCGTAAGTTATGTACTAAAAAGTTTATACAATTTCCTTTGTTGGATATAGTCCCTTGTTGGATATAGTCCGAGTGGACTGGAGAGTTTGGAGAGACGGATCAGTTTTAAGGCTCTGTCTTGTGACTTAGAGTCAACAATGCGGATGTGTAATTTTTGTTTATTATTTATTTTCCCCTGGCATTATTCAACATTCAAGTTAAAAAATCCACAACAAAAACAACAACGAGAGCCATACCAACACGAATAAAAAAATGAAAACTCTCAGAATACCACACAGCGACGTGAGATCATGCCGGACAACAAACAAATCTCGTCCAGCTTCAAACTTACCGATACGAAACTTTCCCAAAACAACAAACTCGCCAATGTTAATTTACCGATTGTATATAGTGAGAACATCATGTCTAGAAACAACCTCTCCGAAAGCTGTTTTCGATCATGGGTAAAATGCGCTTTCTTGAAAACTTATTATTGACAAATTTTTCCAACATCGGAAATGTGATATGACAAATTTTACATGTTTGATATAATAATTTATTAGTTAGCTATCGTACTTCCCATTGTTTCCATATACTGTTCTGTTTACATGTCCATATAGTCGGCGAAGCTGTCGTTCGGCAAGATGTCGAATCGGCAAGTTCATCTTTCAGCGAGATGTAGGATTGGTGAGTTTGTGGTTTGGCGAGATGTTAAATAGATCAATTGTCTCTTCGGCAAATTGTTGTAATTGTTCTCTTTGACTTGCGTATTCACGTGTAACAAAAATTCATAGAACTAAAGTGTACGTCATCTTCTGTCGATCATTACACAATATCATTTAGACCTCGTAACTGTTACACAATATCATTTAGACCTCGTATCTGTTACACAGTATCATTTAGACCTCGTATCTGTGTTACACAGTATCATTTAGACCTCGTGTTCGATATACATCAGATTACATATTTACATGTTTGTTTTGTCAAGATAAAAATCCTCACAATGTAGTCATATTTAGAAATGTAAATAGATATTCCGAAATTTCAATTTGAATTAACGAATAAATTATATTATTAGTGATCTAATTTTCTGCTCAACTTTATGTAATCAGATGATATCAAGCTCTCTAAACAATGAACAAGAGCATAGCTATAGTGATTGATGTGTGTGTGTATGGGTGTTTCGCAAACGCGCTGGTGACAAAATACACAATTCTCTGCGCATGTTCAACCGATTGCAATGATTTTTTTTAATTGTCAATATCAATCCATTCGACCTAGTTATTTCAAATACATCATCCTTTTCAGTCTTCCTTCGCATTCTTAAAGGTATAGGTCCGTGTGTTGTAGTACGGAACGCCCATGTAAGAGTTTGATTTTAATGCTCGATCGACTGTTGCTCTGACGTATGTGATGTATATATTTGAATGCAGTAGGTAAAATATGAGTCTGTTATTTTTAGATTCATTATTATTTGTATAAATACTTCTAGTTATACGAATTGAACTTGATATTTTATAGGATTCATGAAGTCACGAAGTTTAAAAATCGATTAAACGCTTGTACTTTGACGGTATTGGCTTTGCTACAGCCGTTCATGCATTTTATAATATGCATTGTATAATATACGTTATTAAACGTAGCAACTTTATGAATGCTGTAAAACATAAAGTGTAATACTTACATGAATAGGGGAATTGAAAAGAAACAAAATTCGTTTAGGTTTCAACGCATCTATTTCTAGAATATATTGACTTTTATGTGCAGTACATATTGAACGCTATATCTGTATTCATCAGGTGATGGAGGCAGATTCTAATGCTCCAAAAATTCTGTGTAAAAGCGACACGTTTGCTGTCCATAGGTCCAGCTCCAATACTATGACTATCTCTTTCACACATGAACCGGGAATGAAATACACTAGATTTTATGCCAAGTGGCGTGCGGAAAATGCAAGATGGAATACAGAAGGTATTTACATAAATGTTAATCCTCTTTAAGTAAGATGATGTTTCGTTTTATTACTCTTCCCATAGTGATTTTCTGGAAGTTGGTAGAAGATAGTCTGTCTCTGGCGGACACAGCTTTGAAAGTATTCGACATTTTCATTTTGAAAATTTTCCATATTTTAGACGTGGTATTGGAAATTTTCTTCTTCAGGTTTTTAAGTTCTCTCCTTGTATTCTTGAAACTTACATGCAGCGCTAATTGGAGACACCATCATATTGGACAAGCTTGTAACTAATATTCTAACTCACCACCCCGACCCCTCTTCAGGTTTCTGGTTAGGAGTATTGCAAGTTCTGTGACTGCTTCGTCTCACATCCGATTCTTTTGTTCGTGAGACCGCAGCTAACCGTAAATCGTCACCTTAGCAAATTAGTCGCAGTCTGAACATGCTCTAAAATTTCTGCCACTGATGTGAGAAGCACATCGGAATTATTACAGTAACGGTCATTGCATATATTTATCTTATTTACCAAGTGGCGTCATGTACAAATTATACACCGTCATGGCATTAGTAACAAGCAACTCTATTTTCTATATGTATCTGTTTATACTGTTTTAAAGTTTTTAATGCTTAAGTTTAAAGTTGAATGTATTTGTATTTTGTGACATTGGGTCTTGTTTTGTTGTCTTTTCAGAAATTATATTCTATTTTTTCTTTCCCTCGTTGGGTTGGATTTCTGTGCAGATTCAATGTTCTCAGTTGGAGGTTTGAATTTAAAAAAAAAAAATGAATGACAGACTCATGCAACATGATGTATGTTTACAGAATTTAGATTAGAAAAGAAGAAAATAGTGCCTCTGTAAAAAGGATATGAACAAAAGTGCATAATAATAATAATAATAATCATAGGAGGTACAGAGTTATGTTCATTCGGATACTCTTATGGCGTACATGCTAGTTATATATACCGAAAGGATGACCTGATGGATGTGTCTAATGTTGGATAGGTTATCTGTTAGTTATATATACCAAAAGGATGACCTGATGGATGTGTCTAATGTTGGATAGGTTATCTGCTAGTTATATATACCAAAAGGATGACCTAATGGATGTGTCTAATGTTGGATAGGTTATCTGCTAGTTATATATACCAAAAGGACGACCTAATGGATGTGTCTAATGTTGGATAGGTTATCTGCTAGTTATATATACCAAAAGGATGACCTGATGGATGTGTCTAATGTTGGATAGGTTATCTGCTAGTTATATATACCAAAAGGATCACCTAATGGATGTGTCAAATGTTGGATAGGTTATCTGTTAGTTATATATACCAAAAGGATGACCTGATGGATGTGTCTAATGTTGGATAGGTTATCTGTTAGTTATATATACCAAAGGATGACCTGATGGATGTGTCTAATGTTGGATAGGTTATCTGCTTGTGTGTTTACCAAAAGGATGACCTAATGGTGTATAGGTTATCTGCTAGTTATATATACCAAAAGGATGACAAAATGGATGTTTCTAATGTTGAATAGGTTATCTGCTTGTGTGTTTACCAAAAAGATGACCTAATGGTGTATAGGTTATATGCTAGTTATATATACTAAAAGGATGACATAATGGATGAGTCTAATATTGAATAGGTTATCTGCTAGTTATATATACCAAAAGGATGACCTAATGGTGAATAGGTTATATGCTAGTTATATATACCAAAAGTATGATCTAATGGATGTGTCTAATGTTGAATAGGTTATATGATTGTTATATAACACTAAACGGATGACCTAATGGATGTGTCTAATGTTGAAAAGGTTATCTGCTAGTTATATATCCCAAAAGTGTGATCTAATGGATGTGTCTAATGTTGGATAGATTACACGTATCTACTTGTTATCTGCTATCTACACCAAAAGGATGTTTTAATGGATCTGATTAATGTTGAACTTGTTATCTGTTTGTTTACTTATTTACGTGCATACCTACTCGCTTGAATGATCGGCTGATCAACTTATTAGTAAGAAAAGTAATTAGGTTTGTCTGGATATTTGATCGGTTGCAGATATGAATAATGCATGGACTGTCAATATTTGCGTCGTTAGCTATTTTCTCTCTTTACCCACCCACCTGCAAATGTGCAACCTCTCTATACATGTGTATGTATGTATGTATGTATGTATGTATGTATGTCTATAAGCCTGTCATACACTACACACAACCTGACCTCAAAACAATCAAACAATATTTATGTATCTTCAAGTTTATATTATTCTAAAATAATTATTGTGTAATTATCAGTCTATAGTTTTATAATTTCCTTTTGATATACACTCCTTCTTTTTATAACTTTTAGCAACCTTTAACCGTTAGGTGTTTTACTATTATCTTTAAAATTGCTTCTCATTTAATTTCATCTAGATAAAATATTACAAACAGCGGCAGTACCGATGGCCTTGGCAATGGTGCTAATTCTTACAATTGTTCTTTTTCTGGTGCGGAGAGTTAAGTCGTAAGTATATCACCCACTCCTCTCTTCTACACATCTTTTTTTTTTTTTATATAAAGAGTCGTTCAGAGTTATCTTCCTTTAAGAAGATTTACGTCATTCTTTCTAAGTTAACCTTTCTCTATTTTAGAATAGTTTCGTCAACTAATGAGTTGTACCCACACAAAAAAGCTTTAAATATGCAACAGGTGTATAAAATTGCATAGTCCATAACCTGAGGTTATTAACTTCTTTAGATACTAGTAACAAATGCGACAACTTTTCGGCATTTGGACACTAGTAAAGATTCGACTACTGTTCTACATTTGAAAACTAGTAACAAATGCGACACCTCTTCAAAACATGGAAACTAGTAACACACTCTTCAACACATCGGTTTAACTCAACAATATTTCGAACACGTTTGATAATTCATCCTTTCTCCCGATTTTGGGTTCTAAGTCAAAATTATAATGATTGACTCTCTGCACTAGAGATAGCTTACAAACACAGTACGGTTAACAAATGCAAATGGATCCTGATCATGCCTGGTACATATGTACCCCTCAATCACATTTTACATGGATTTGTTTTAATCCCCATTGGATGATAATGAGTTCAAAGTTCAAGAGCAGAACATAGATGTTGAAATACTTTAACTTTAGAACACAGATTCTTTAGGAGACCGCTTCGGTGGCCTAGTGGTAGAGCGTCCGCCTCGGATGCGGGAGGTCGCGGGTTCGAACCCCGCCGAGTCATACCAAAGACTTTCAAAAATGGTACTAACAGCTGCCGCGCTTGGCGCTCAGCATTAAGAGGTTAGTGTTAGGACTGGTTGGCCTGGTGTCAGGATAATGTGACTGGGTGGGACATCATGCTACATGTCTGCGGCATGATGCCCCAGTGCTAAACATCACTATAAACTGTCACACTGCAGACATCGTAACGATATGACTGAAAAATTGTTAATGCTACGTTAAAAATCTAAATCACACACACACACTCTTTAGGAGATATGGAATGGTTTCAACCATGCCTTGCTGACTTGGTTATCTCTGCCATATCTGAGAAGAGTTCGTTAAAAAGCTAACTATATTGAACATGAGATTGTTTTGCAATACAGATAAATCCCGAAACAAAACTATTTATAAAAATTATTATATGGCTACATTTGAATCACATCTCATGTAAGTTGTATGATTAACATTGTGTAACCTTGGGTTCAAGGTCAAAGATCATAATCTTTATGAACCTAGTCGCTCGTGAACACCATAACATGACAAAATAAGAACGGAATCTATTAAATATAGCTTGATTGTTTATGCTAGCATAATTTCAAAACTTTTCAATAATCAGCCCTCTGTGACGTAAAGTTTAATATCCTTGTTCAGTTTTATCTAAACTGACCGAATGACAGGGGAGCTTATGGCATGTCTTTGCATCGATTGTCCGTCATACGTTGTGTATCCGTATATAAATTACTTTGAACGTTCTTTAGACTTTATTTATGAAATAGTATGATGAAACATAGAATGCGTCTTTACATAAATAAACTCTCAGAATGGTTCTATAACAATACAAATGGTACAAACTCGGTCGTCAAGGATATCATTGTTTAAACCAATTCCCTTTTAGTTTGTGTCAATGTTACTTTTCAGCATTGTACATAGACAAATTTATTTTTTACTTTAACGTTTGCACCTGCCTTTGCCAACCGTGTGAAGTTGGACTAATTTAGCTGAAGAAACGGAGACATTAATCAGAGAGTAGCCAAACTCACGATATTTGAGAAGAAATAATCAATCTCAAGCAATTTTCAGCGATGCAGCGACCCTTGCGTCGTTATCAATTAAGGCAAAAGAAAGGTTTCTGAAACGAAAATAAAATTATAAATTAAAACTGTTAAACTGTTGCTTGAGAGAAATTTGACAGATATTTTATATAACCAATTGTCGGTTTTGTACCAAAACGCTAGGTATCCACTTCATTAGATTAAAATAATCTATTCAAATAACGGCACGCTGTGATTACTTGCAGAAATTTGGATGCTTCATGTACAAGATGGGAATAAGTATACGTGTGTTTTCACCTTCTTTGAACTTTGATGGCAAAACAACATAAGGATCATATTCATGTTGATGCTTTCATGAGACGTTATAAAGAAATAACATAAGGAAATAAGCATGAATGCCTTTATTCGTTGAGAATTTACAATGGCGAGGTCTTCTCAATTCATTCTGTTGGCGATAAAAAATGAAATTTTAAGCTAAAATCATTATGATTCTATTTATCTTTTCATTCACTGTTGTATAAATCAAAACGTGTATTTTTTATTTGCTTTAAAGTATATACAATAGTTTATTGAATTTATGTATTGAAAAAATATTCCAATGGACTCATTTCTTCTGTCAATTCGACTGGCATGATCGTCGCCCATTGGCGAAACAATTTATCCATATGTTTCTGTGCTAAGACAGTAACACAAATAATACAAATTTACACCTATTAATGAGGTGGTATGGGATCTAAGTGGATGACCTTTATGATGCAATGGGGGGGGGGACTATAATTAGTAAAAGATTTTGATTAAACTGCTGTGTAGCTTTATATCTAACACGTATTTAACTAACTCAGTCACCAATGAAATCCTATAATACCACGAGGTGCTGCAAGCTCTGATTGGTTGATCTAGTCGACGCAACCTATCTTTATATATCAACAGATTGTGACGAAATTAGCATTTTAGCTTCATGTTCATTAGGATGTCAAATCTAGATAACCAGTACGATATGCACATATTAATGGGGTTAATATAGTCACTGTTTGGCTGACCTTATAGAAGCACACCAAACTTTATTTATCTCCAACGTTTGCTGACACCAGCCGTTATGTTTGATATCAAGATAATCTTATATGAGTTGTATAACCGGTGGAATCTGTACACATCAATACGTTGATCAGCAATGTGATTGGTTGTCCTTGTGGACGCCCTAGAAGTTTTATTTATAATTAGAATTTCATGAAACGTGGCATGTAACTTTCTTTCAATATGAGTTCAGGCGAGTTCAGTAACCAAATGGTATGCTCATATCATTGAAGTAGTTGTCAACGCATTAGAGGCTTTATATACTAACACATTCTGACTAAAAACTGACACGTTGTCACATATATAGCTAAGAATTTAGTTTTCAAAAGTTGTATTATGGATGACAATCTTCTATTCAGTATAACCAATGTTATCAAAATAGTAACATATTGTTTTAAATGATTGATCTCTTTCAATAAAGTGTGACAGCGAAACGACGTTGGATTTGATTTGGTCCACCTGTTTTGGTTGTCGGGTTGTTGTCGTAGATTAAGACTGTGAATACTGCAACCTGAAAAGAATACAGGAGAATCATGACCAAACCTGGTATGTGAGTGCAATCCCACTCTGTCTGAGATCTTGGTCACTACTGAAGTAGTGGGTGACCTGGAGATGAACATGAAAGGCAATGTCTAAGATTCATATAATTTTGTAAGCTTAATAATATTATTACGATTATAAATACAAAGATATCTTAACAAAACAGTACAAGATATCAGATATGTATTATGTCAAGTTTCAAGGTTAATGGTCATAACTCGGTTTTCGAACATAATGATGTAAGTGGGGTTTATCTTATGAATGTCATGAGGGAGTGCAAAAATGTTTATTTTGTGACCTGATATAAAGGTCAATGGTCGTTATAAATATGTAAACTTTACTTGCTTATGAATACCATATTTTAAATATTACAAATGGAGTTTTAGCTAAACGTGGCATGTGGATATATCTCAGCTACATCTGGAATAAATTCAGTAACTTACTGCCTCATATTCATGGGTTCAATGACTTAAGTAATTAAAACCTGTGCCCTACGCTAAACTTGTGAACATGTTAATTAAAACATAAAATAGTGAACTCTGGGAAAACTCAGGATGTAGAGGTTTCTCAAAAATAGCTCAGGTTATTTTAGTATCCAGCAGCTTAAAAGTTATAAAACAAGAAAGAAAAGGGCTTCAAAATTCTACTTGGCCACTATAAGGTCAGTCCCTTTAAGATACTCTTGTTGATTGTTTATTTTAGTAACTTTTGTTCACTCGTCACAACATATTTATTATGTGACATATTTTGTGACAACAATCAATGTTATATCTTTGCTATGATTGGGGGCTATTCCTTTTAACGTCTTTTATTTGTTCTCTCATTCAAGATTACCGCGTTTCTCAAAGCGAAAAGGGGAGACCACTGAAAACACAGATTATCATATATACGACTTGGTGGATGAAGAAGATATTAAAGTGGGGAACAGTAAATTTGAGTATAGCGAGAAAATTCATCATCTTACTGAGAAACCATTCGAACTTCAATCTTTTCGGGCAAGACTCCCTACGCCGACGACTGGTAGATGTTCGCGCCTCCTGGCTCCATTTAAGAAAACCATACAAATGAGAAACGACGGGTGCAATACCATGTATGCCTATCCAACGGAAAGATGGCGCCTTTCGCTTAAGATAGATCAATCCGACTTCAATCAATGTAAACAGGAAGCTACACTATCAAGGCAAGAAAGGCTTTCGAAGAAGAATGACTGTACAATGGAAAGCTTTACGAACGACGGCTATATTTCTGCTGATAACGTTGACCAAGAGTTTACGAGAGTGGTTAGTTCCGCGAAGGTTGCTGGAAACGATTGCGAAGACAACGAAGACATTAATGAGACATTGGATAATGATGGACACTTAATGCTTATAGATTTTGCTTGCTCTGATAGAGAAAGAAGTTATTTCAACGCCAGTAGCGATTTGTTTGAGTTAAGAGTCGATATTCACCGTGAAGA
>JAECUM010050697.1:0-51747 GCA_016617855.1 Megalonaias nervosa | reverse complement strand
CATATTTAATCATACATACAAATATATAACATTGAAATATAAACACATACATTAAAGTTGACAGACGGAAACTTTAATCTCTCTATATCTTTTCTCGACTCTCGGTTCTCAAGAAAGTTCCAGTGGACAAATGTAACTTACTGCAGTATTCGTTTGTAGTGGTATCTCATACCTATTTCGCATGCTCGAGTGGGTAGTTTCTGTCAGGCTTTAGGAAAGCCGAGTCTCTTGGCAACATGAAATTATGTTAATTCACATCTAGATGATATTTGGTATTTTTAATACTTTTTGTTTTAAGAAAAATGTGATGTACATTATTGAAAATGCATCTGTTACAATTGGACATCTCTTACCGCTGTTTAGTTCCCAGCAGAGTTATCTGTCTTAAATTCGATGAGTACTTGGTTCTGTCCTTGTCAAATTGCGAATCTAGCATAATTCTTTATGACAGTGTATGACACGCATGCTGAACTAGAATAGAAAGTTGATTTATTTCAGCAAACTTTAACACTGAAGTTTATGGAGAAAAAAACAAATAATTGATAGCATAATATCTACTGCTATTTTATAAATGGCGTGTGCCTTCCTCACAACAGGATTTTAAATATGTGCGAATTAGAACGACTTTGCAGTCCTAATCAATCAATATCCCCCAACATTGCAATGATTATACGGCATTAAATACCATCATCACCAAATAGACATCAACTGAGGTTAGACTAAAACACTCTTATTAAGAAGTACTTGCACAACATAACATGAAATATAAGGTACCACATTAATTATAATACTTGCAAAAGAAACACTAAAGTCATTTTACAGTCTATACACATACTTATTAGTTGCCAATTTATTAATATTCGTATTGGTATTGTATTATTACATTTTGCATTTCATTATTCATTTGAAGAGAACATAATTTTCTTGGCAAATATTCTTATTTTTGCATCATCTTATATGTATGATTTATGACATATTACATTTAGATTATACGAGGTATCGATGCAAAATACTTTTAGGATTCGAGAAGAAAATAATTTTGAAGACGCGATCAAATTTTCTAAATTTATGTAATCAGACTTCATAAGCTACGTCGAAGAAAGAAGACCAATTAAAATTCTAAATTCATACTGGAAACTTCATGCTATTTATATTTACTGATGTTTCTTGGAAGTAATATTTTCTGAAAATATAAAACTTTATGATTCTTAGCAAAATTTAAATATGCACTATTTTAATTATGCTAATTAAAACATATATAGTCTAAATAGACGCAAAGTTGGAACTTTTTTCTCTGCTTTGCATATGACCAGTTTCTCTTCCAAAAATGTCCAAAGAGGATGTTTTGAAAAGTCAGGTTTTATGAAGTGACTTATTATCAATTCTTCTTCCAACATACTACAAACTTGTTAATCTAATTTGCTGTTATACGGATGCGCAAGAAGAATAAAATTATTTCTTATTTTTGAATAAATTTCTGGACAACAAAAATTACTTTTTCTTTCTCTAAGCATCTGAAAAGATTTTCTATAAACATTAGACTATATCAGTGATCATGGAGATGTGTTATAAGATATTAACCAAAAAGAAGGTTTTAATTCATTCGGCTAGCTGGTTGATTCAATATTTGTCATTGATGCTCCTTTTAAATCTGAGATTGTATAGAATCATTAAATGTTATGGTGGAAGACTATGTCCCAAGATTGCATAACGAAATAAATTCCCCAAAATTTCGATGCTTTCTTTCAGATGAAACTTAACTAACATTTGGAGCTCTAGCTCTAGACTGGAGATTATGTACAAACAAATTGAATGCTTGCAACTGCTACAAATTGAACTTTTACCCATCTCTTAAAGATTTTGACGAGGAACACATCAATGTAACGGCAAATTATTTAGGTAATCAAGTTACTTTGCTGTGTTAGATTATGTCTGAAAAATAAAATGTATTTACCACGCTCTGTAAATCATATTAAGTATTAGCCCATTCCAGCTATCAACCAAATTGCAAAAAGTCATCAAGTATTACATTTCCAGATATTCTTCTTTATAATGCCTTCTTATTGAATTCCTTGTATCACACTGGTAGTATGAACTACGTTGTTCGCTTTCCTCACTTGATTCTTCGATTTTAGTAGTGAGTATATTTTCCACACTGTGGTAAATCCAGCTCCTCGTGTGTATGATTTAGATTTTTAACGTATCTTTAACAATTTTAGTCATATAGCTACGACATCTGCAGTATGGCAGTTTATAGCGATGTCTAGCACTGGGGCATCATGCCGCAGGCATGTAGCATCATGTCCCACCCAGTCACATTATCCTGACACCAGGCCCACCAGTACTAACACTAACCTACTAACCTCTTAATGCTGAGCACCAAGCTAAGCAGTTGCTAGTACCATTTTTAATAAGCCTTTGGTATGACTCGGCTGGGGTTCGAACCCGTGACCTCCTGCATCCGAGGCGGACGCTCTAACCAAATTGGCCATCGGAGCAATGCTCTTTTAGTGCTTTTTTCTTATCACCTAAATGTATAATATATATATATCGTAGGTAGTACTTATAGATTACATCACACATTCACGCACTTTACTTCTTTTTCGTTGCCCTCTATCTTTCTGGTTATTTGAAATGAAATCACAGTAAAAATATTACTAAATGTGGGAGGGGCATTTAAAATGTGTTGGAGATTAATGCCAAATAGAATGGAATAGATAAATCAAAACCTTCATCATTTACTAGATCTCTCCAGTGTATTTTGGTGTCACCAACTGATATGTTTACCACAAAAATACTTAATTAGATTATGCTAGCACAAAACAAGAATAATAAATAGTCAAAACACTTTATTATATTGATTCCAGGCTTACATGCGTTTGCTCAAGATAGTGTTCAAAATGGCAAAATATGATATTTGCAGATGTGTAGAATGATGTATATAATAATGTTTGGATAATCGAGGCATGTTGAAATGACAAAAATGATAGCAACAGCGGATGAAAATCAGGTTAAATGTCCAATTAATCATGATTCACACAATCATCAGACGTGGTTTTATGGTTTAGAATTTACTGGTAATAGTGTTAGAGGCACAGTCTGAAACCAGATGTCAATAGTATTTTGCCTGGTATGGGTGCAACTCAAATAGTCGTTGTGTCGTATATATTCTGCCAACATCCAAGTAACAAACAAACTACAAAATCGATGGAAATTTGTGATACCAAAGTCCTAAATATAAGTGAGTAAGGAATTAGATAATGACAATCGAAACACTTTATTCGTTTGGATAGCAGATATTAGTGTTGGTGACGACACAGTGGATAGGTCGTCTACTGGAACACAGAACGGACAATGCACACAATAAACGTTACACCTGATTTCAAGCAGCAAAATAAGACACATTTCACATTAAATTATCAATCAATTAAACATTGAAAGTGAACAGTTTCATCACATAGGTGAAGAAAAATTATAAAAAATACACGACTTTAACCCCCCAAAATTTATACAATTGCGTATTTATCTATTACAAACAGAAGGTAAGTGACGACAGTTCACAATTCTATCATGTACGAACAGGGCATCAAAACTATTTCCCCAGACGAAGAATATTTGAACAAAACAACATTCATTTATGATATACTCACGCTGAAATGACATTTCTTGCATAAAAGTTGATTTTTCAGGAACATGTTTCTAACAGTTAATATTAGCATTTGAAAGAAAGGTACAAACATTCCAACATGAGGGGAGTAAAAACATTGAAGAAGATGTATTACCTCCATGCATTAGAAAATGTGCCATGTAGTCAGGTTTATTTCATTATTTTACACTTGTATGCATTTGGGATGGGGCTTAGATTAATTCAGTCTTTTTCCTATCAAAATGGTTAAATATAAGATTTATCAAGTTATAATGGTTTATTTCATGCACTGTCGAAGGTTGATTTAATAATAATAATAATAATAATAATAATAATAATTGACTTAGCTAGGTTTAACCACTTGTGCAGGTTGTCTTCAATAATAATAATGACTTATAAAGAATGAATGCTAGCAACGTACAACAGTGAATAGTGTACAGATATAACAAAATGATCAGATATGGTATAAGGCCTGTTGCATGATTACGGTCTGAAAAAGATCTACGACGTTGCCATCATCTGATGCTATAAACCTTACATGAACGTAAGAGATTGGTGTAAAGCTCAACGGTATGATCTGATAACGTATTATAAGTATTCTATTTGGAGAATGCCGCCATCCTATCAACCATGCTAGTTGATGTGAAGCTCAGCTAGTTGACCTGGCAACGTGTTACCAGTTTTCTATGCAAAAAATGCGACCATGCTATTATCCTTGTACGGACATGGGAGGTCTGCGTAACATGATGATCAGGGTTGGGATTAGATTACAGCGACGACAATAATGTGATTGAAAAATGATTAAATCTGACAACATACTCGAGCTCATGAAATTCAATAATAGATATAAGAAAATGATACCGACCGAGTTAAACAAATGATATAAGGAAAATGATCTTGTTAATAACTTGAACGATTCATAACAAGTAACTTAAATGAGTAATCAAAACTAATTAATGAATAGAAAATTTTTATCCTGACTATTTAAAAAATACCTTGTATATGTTACGTATTTATTAAATGTAGTTACTATTATTTTGGTGAGTAATTGATGGGTGTAATTTCGGATATAGAGTGTACTGCATGGCCTTACTTCAGTTGTTCATTTTTCACAATAATGCTAACTCCGCTTAGTCACTTCCACTTCATGGACTTCAAAGGTAAATTGTGAAAACAAACCGAGCCGATAAGTTTTGTTATTCATTTTATATATTATATAAATCATTCTTTGCACGTTCAGAAACTAGTGTTGCCTACTCTGGCAAAATTCATTTCCATATGTTAATATCTGCTCCGTGTTACGAGTCTATGGTCACAAAATAAGTAACAGAAAGAACCGAAACCAACATGTTTGGTAAACACTTAACAAATAATTTATTTATCAAAGTTATGAATGAAACTGTGAGAGGAATGTGAATCCCAAAATAATCTTAATAAAGTTCTATTAAAGTCCAAATAAATGAAAAGCGTTGTATAAATTTCAAAACCGGAAATGTGCACTAGCCCATCAAGGATCTCGACGTTGTCAAGATGGCGTCGTCCAGAAAGCCTTTTAATAATTCATAACAGTTCCAGATTAATGTTATAGTCCAAAAAATGATCACTTTCTACTAACACAAAACAGTCAAAATATTTTTTTTTCCTGTGGAATAATATCTAAGAACAACATAAAACACGACTGCAGACTTACGACAGGAACACAAAAAATGAGGATGACTCCAGAGTCGGAATGAATCTGATTGCTCAGTTCCCTTCTTATATACACTTTCTATTCCGACTATATTTCACAATATACCTTACGTGACTGATCCTACTACTCATTTTGCCTCGAATTTGCTTATTCATATGACCTAGCCTAACCAATGAGAAATTAATGAATTCTTCTAGAAACGTCTAAACCGCAACAGCCAATGAAACATTAAGGTAAACAATAATTCTGATTCCGTTTTGTGGCCAAAATCTGCTTCTTTCGATATACCAAAATTTCCACTTTTACCCAAATGAGTGTAAGACAATCTCCAATGAGATCTAAAGTGAATTCAGTGAAATTTGCATACAAAATTTCTATGAGTTATGCAATTTGTCTAAGAAATAAAGTAACTTACACTACTGAATTCTTTAAGTGTTCAGAAAATCTTCTCTTGGTTAACTTTTGTGAACAAACTGCATAAACAAAATAAAAGGTTCCAAGCTGACCTTTATATGTGTGGAAATTCATGCTTCCATGAACCTGGGCCCTGTGCCGACAATAATGGGAAAAATATTCCTGGTAGAATTCTCATTTCCATGCACCCAGAAACTGTGCTGAAAATACAACAAAAATTCTTGTAGCCATTTCCAGTTTCATGGTCCCAGGCCCTGTGTTGAAAAGGACAGAATATTCATTGTAGCAATTCCCAGTTCCATAGACCCAGACTCTGTGTTTGAAAATGGTAGAATAATCCAGAATTAAAAGGGTTTGGGGACTTTTGAAAACCCAAACTCTCTATCAAAATAAGTAAATTGAAATCTCTCACACTCTAACAATTTAAGCATACTGAAAACACACACAAACAAACTCCGTCTATTTAAGCATTTTGAAAATCAACACACTGTATCGATTTAAGTACATTGACAATCCACACACTGTATCACTTTAAACATATTGAAAACACACACACTGTATCAATTTAAAAATATTGAAAACCCACTACAATATGTCAATTTAAGTATTTTGAAAACCACACACTGTATACATTTAGACACATTGAAAATCCACACACTGTATCAGTTTGAGTATATTGAAAACCCATACACTATATCAATTAAATCATATTGGAAACTACACACTGTATCATTTAAGCATTTTGAACACCCACACACTAAACAGATTTAGGCACATGGAAAACCCACACACTGCATCAATTGAAGTATTTTGAAAACCAACACACTGTATCAAGTTAATCATATTGAAAACCCACACAGTGTATGAATTAAAGTATATTCATGTATAAATTTTAATCAATTACTAAAGATGCCTGACAATTTACTATTTTATTTTGCTATGTACACTATGTAATTGATGTTTGTAGTGATTTTAACTTTTAAGTTCTATTTCAAACATTCAACATCAACACTTTCTTCGGCGTCATTATTTGCATTCATTTCATATTTGAGTTTTCTAATGTATATGTCAAAGTTGTCAAGATAGGTTGTGCATTCTTTATTTATCCGCGTTGGTTTTTGTATTCATCGCAAATATTGTAATTCTCGGTGTCAGAATCAATTCCTTCAAATGAAATTAATGGGCTAGTTTAGCCTTTCTTTCGCTTTCGAATCTGCTAAAAGATGATGGTAAGTATCATTTACTCCTCCTTTTGAGAGCAGTCTGGAATCTTTTTTGCTGCTATGTTCACATATAGTTTGAGAGGAATCATTATTTAAATTATTCATTGGAAGTACAAAGGGCTCGTTGAGAGTTGTGGACTAAAACACTATTTTGAATTCATTCAGAGACATTCTGGATTATATCATCAAGACTGCTTGCAAATAAGTTCATTCAATGATCTTATACATCAGCACATTCAAGACCTGAATTCATTCGAACCATTTTATACTCCTGTTAAATATTTTAGGAATTGAGGGATTTAATTCACAATTCTTTATAGTCATTTTACATTTTCACTTTGAATTTGAAGAAACTCGTTGGTTCTGTATTGTCTGCTAGTTATTTTAAGACCACAGAGTTATAACAATAGCAATAGCAGATGCATTACGACGACGGATTTGTTCATCCTTACTAGCAATATGATGACGGTTTTGTTGCTCCTCGAACACATCTAATAATACCCCTATATCAGTTTTTCTTGCACATTTTGGAATTCCTATATTACGCTCACATGCAACTTGTTTCAGATGTTCTATCATAGCCAGTCGTGGATTATCAGAGGCAACTATAGGTCCTAATAAAACAAGTATGTCGGCTTTACCCATACGGTTTGGTATTGCTATTCCACGCTGTTGCACAAATTGTCTGTATTGATACACATTTGGCATGCTTATATATAAGGAGAAAGCTTTCGTAAACTGTGAAGTTGGTAAATAAATTGTTTTAATACTTTTAGTGTACGAAGATCAGAAACTGTAAGCTTTTCAATCCTAGCTATCGTTTAATTTACTTTGCTATCTGCTTCATCGATGGCATAGATGTTTCATCAACAGCTTCAGGTGTTTTATGTATAGCCGACAAAGTGGATTATTTTATCTGACTCCAATGATGCATCTAAGATATGGTCGAACACCTCTTTCAACTTGATACAATATTCATAATATATATATATATTTTTTTTGCATATTGATATCTTCCAAGGCCTTTTCCTTTGCAGTTATTATATCGCAACGTCATGGAACTTTATATATACGCAAAGCGTTTTATCCAAGTGGTTGATTTATTTCACTCGCTGCAGATGTATGATCTTTTACCACTTATTGGTGTTCGTTTTCTAGTCCTCGCTGGCGTATATCCTCTATTGCAGTTTGTGGTACATAGATATGGGGGTCAATATCTAACTTATGCCTTAATATTTCTTGGAACTGACATTTTGGTTTTATAGAAATTCAAAATTGCAAATATGACGTTTGCAATAAAAAGTAGCTCTTTATCTGCAGCCTCATAAAATATCTTGGACACATCGAATAAAATATTTTCCAATATTGTGTCCTCCAAAATGACCCCAAATGGCCCATCACGGTAAAGTACTGCACCTAGTCGAATTTCACCAGCGTTTATAAGTTTGTATCCTAGAACGTCAACTTTCTTGGAATGTTTGCAGTAGATTTCGCTTCATTGCTTTTGGTAATAACTTTTGAAATTGCTCCCAGTGCTTGCGTCTTTTCTCTGCTGCCTTGTTGTATTCCATTTGATATATCTTATGATAACTGTTGAGTGTATGCCATCGTTTTATTAACACTAAAAGGCATTTCTCAAATTGATTTACTACTGGTGATCTTCATTACTCATGGTACTATATTCTCTTCATATTTCAATGTGCTCTTCATCATCACCATCATTGCAGCAGTCATCTGTACTCAACGTTAGAGCCTTTATTTGTTCTTGCACAATCTCATTTCATAAAATCACTTATCAGGTTTATTTTTCAAAGTATCTACAAATCTTACTGCATTCCTTTTGTAAAAATATTTCCAAGTAAATAACTTTATTAATATGTATTAGATATGTGTTCAAAAAGGCATATAACACGGTTTGGGCTTCTTTGATAAATCATTAAAACGAAACAGCGATTTAATCTTTTCTGCTGTATTCATTTGGCAAAATAATGCTTGGATTAGGTATCTCCATAAACTCTTTCAAAATACTACGTGCATGTATGTGTGAAGTTTCGTCATTATCTACTATAGTAATTCTTTAATATAAAATTAGATATCTCCTCTCGGGTTGTGCTTGTGAATTGGTATCTTTGCAATTATTGGTACTCGACAAACTGTACAGAGTTCTTAGGGTTATTCTAGTCTGTGTAGTCCATATCAACTGTGTCTCCAATACAACCACAGATGAGCCTCTGCCGTACCAAATGACATCCTAGAAGGCTCAAAGATTACGGATACCAAGTACGTCTAAAAGAATTGATGCTAGCGTCGTACGTCTACGCGATATCAACTTTATGTGATCAGACTGACGTTCAGTTCTTATATACAAGCAACTCGAGCATCAACGTCTCTGCAATTGTTAAGAAAAAGTATTATTTTCCGCAATTTAGAATCGAGCCGGTAATAATGGATTCATATGACGACGATTTCGCTCTTTCGGCCATTGCATATGCTGGGCAAGTAAATGAAAAACTCATCTGAAGTTTAGAGGCTGATGGAAACATACGCGAGCGAAACTTCCCTGCAAAAATCTAATATAAAATATATGCCATATTAATAATTATTTCATGAATTATTATTATTATTATTATTATTATTATTATTATTATTATTATTATTGTGCTGTTGTTGTGGGGTTTAAAGCCATTTTCTAGCACATGATAAGTACATGACATATGGCGGCCAGTATAACTGGTGGAGGAAGAACCCAGGAAAATCCGGGTAGAACCGCCAATCCATTGAAAGCTAATTACAAGTTTTCTCTTACAAGTTTTCTCAAGTACCCATATTAGCTGAGCCCGAGACTCGAATCCACGTGAACAGAAGTAAGACGGCACTGATCCGTGATAGTGAGCGCTTTAGACCACTCGGACTGTGGGACCTCATGAAATATTATAAACGTATATTAAAACTCACTTTCACTTTCACTGATTACAGCCAGTGTGTTCCACATACACAATGACTTTTTGTCAATATAAGGAAAAGTCATGAGGAATAGAGGCTGTGACCTACATCAGTAGCCTCAGTCCAAAAATCGCCATTCTGGTATTGCTTAAGGCTACGGTTCTCGAACTTGGAAAATAAGAGAATTTTATTGGAAACCTACGTTCGTCAAATCTTAGCGGTCCCATGCACTTACTGTCATTCCTGGTACAACTGAGGTTGTCATTATTAGGAAAAGGGCAGATAGGATGGCCCATTCAAAACATCCAGTGTCAGGGATTTCTACTTTGATTACTTCCCTTTCAGTATACATTTGGGTGCCGTTATATATCCCTTACTTCGAGACGGCCGTTACTGGGAAATATACAGTTTGATCTCCTCACATTAGACAAACAGCAAGCCTGAATCTTTGATGGTAATGTTTACTCCAGGCGCTCTTGAATCTTAACTATGTCCTTAACGCTATTTGCACCCCGTCTGCCAGAGCAGCAGTTAAGTAGTCAGGCATTCGATATAATATTTTTTATCGGCACCTAAACTCTGATATTAAACTTTACTTTGGTGACAAGTTGCTCGTGCTGATCTTTAAAACTGAGTGAAGATTTTGAATCTGTGAGAAGCGATTTGTTCTTTTACTTGCTGACTTTCATAGTAGAGAAAGTCTGCTCATAAATGTAGGTTGATGCAAACAACACAAACATCTTTCTGGCAAATTCTTTCAGATTTTCAAGCTTTCCTGGGTGTAGAGAAGCATAAAACTCAATCAGAGGTTTGGTTTTAAAAGTTTTTCTTAAGGAATTGTCGGCCTCCAAATCAATCAGTTCCATCTGCAGTTTTTCAGTGGCTGTTTCAATGTCACAAGCAAAGGGTGAGCTGAGCAGGTCGAACTGTTGTTCCACTGCCTTGAAATCAGCAAACCTCCAGAGAAATTCTTCTCTTAAAGCAGTGATCTGACAGCTGTACTTGTCAGATAATGCTTGTGAAACAGTCTGCGTCTTCAAAAGAGGAAAATGAGCAAAGTTCTGCTCATTCAGCTGCTTGGCAAAATGTTTAAGCCCCATTTGAAAGGACTTCACTTCCAAGTACAATTCATGTGCAAATACACCTTTTCCTTAAAGTTTAGTGTTCAGCTCATTCAATTTTTGCATTATGTCCACAGCAAATGCAAAATCACAAATTCATTCTTCACTCTGCATTTGTTTTGAAAAGTCACAAGAGATATCTTTCATAGAAAAAAAAAAAAACATGAGAATCTCTGCTTTGAGGTCCCACACCCTCTTTAGTACTTTTCCCATGCTTAACCAGCGGACATTTGTGTCGTACAGCACATCAGTGAAATCAGCTTCCATATCTTCCAACAGGCTTCGGAACTGCTTGTGTTTCAGTCCCCTTGCTCTTATTGCATTCACTGCACACACGACTGGATCCACAGCATGCTTAAGATTTAAAGAAGACTTACAAAGGCTTTCTCTATGTATGATGCAGGGAAAGGACAGTACACCGTGCAGTGGGAAATCCTCTTTAATTGTATCATTCATTAACTTCACAAGGCCGGAATGTTTACCTGTGAGTGAAGGAGCCCCATCAGTTGTAATACTTGTCATTTTATCTAAGCTTAATCCAGATCTTATTAAACTGTTAATGACACTGTTGTACAAATCTTTCCCAGTACAAGTGTCTTTGAGAGACTCCATAGATAACAATAACTCTGTAATGTCAAAGTTTGCATCAATTCCTCTGATAAAAATAAGCAACTGTGCAGTATCCTGAATATCAGTACTCTCATCCAAAGCAATAGAAAACCACTGAAAACTATCACTGGCCTTTAACAGTTGTTCTTGAAGATTCACTGCATTTGCGTCTATGCGACGAACAATAGTTCTTCGTGCTAATGATATGGCTTCTACTTTTGACTAGGCTTCAAGACACACAACACTGACAGCATCAATCATACAATCTTTAATAAATTCTGCTTCCGAAAATGGTTTGTTTTGCTTTGCGATTTTGTTGGCCAACACGAAACTTGCCTTTGTTGCATTCTCTTGTAAAGATGAAGTTTTCACAAACACAGCTTGCTGTTGTTTCAACTTTTTTAGCAGATCAGTTGATTTATTTTGCAATTCTTGTCTTGATAATTTTTTTCCAAAGTTACCGTGCTTAGTTTGAAAGTGACGTTTCAAATTGAACTCCTTGAAAACGGCAATAGTGTCTTGACAAATCAAACACACAGCTTTAACTCCAACATCAGTAAAGAAATACTTGTCAGTCCACTCCTTGTTAAACGTACGCCATTCATCTTCAATTTTTCGCTTTCTAGATATCGTCGAACAACTCATTTTGGGTAAACTTTGGCAGATAATAAAAGCTTTTTTAAATGATCGATACGGAACTGTCAATCCCGGTAAATTCTTCACTTCAACAATTTCGCGTTAACTGCGAGTCACTCGTCTGCCATGGCGGGTGCATACACTGTTCAAAAAATCTTTTTGGCGCGTAAGCGCGCTGGTTCCGATGACACACAGTCAAGACACACTGACGACGCACTCAGCCAATCACGAGCGTGTGGACAGTGAAAGACAACGCACGCGCGCGCGCACCTCGATCGACCTACCCGGTGGGAAAAAAATCATAGATATATGAACAGAATGCGAAACAAGCCAAACAAAGTTCTATTGAAATTTCTATGGCTTTTCTCACTGGGTGGGTATTTGGCATCGCGTGGTTACATTTCTCTAAAAATTAGAAAGAAATGTTACCCTTGAGAAAATTAAATAACGTGAACATAGGACTTGTTCCTAGGCCGCATGAAAACCCTTGGCGGGCCGCATGAAAGCCCTTGACGGGCCGCATGGGGCCCGCGGGCCGTAGTTTGCCCACCCCTGCTTGACTAGTGTCAAGCCGTGTATTAAGTAGACAAAAGTTACAGTGAATGGTAGAGCAGGCACAATTGTAACAATGTCATTTCTGACACCCTCCAAAATCGTAACCCAAGATTATAGTAAGTGGTATGGTGACATAATTGTAGCAATGTAATTGTTGGCTCAATTCAAATCGTCCTGTGTTCGTTATATCATTTATCAGCATAACACCGGTCTTCAGAACCTATGAATGAATAAATTGCCAACCGTCTGCAAACGGACCGATAGCAAAGCTGATATATTTATCACTCAGAACAGAGCTTGGAAGTAAAATTATTTTTGTTTGTATGCTTGTTTGCTTTCTTTTTCTTCTTCTTATTTAGTTTGTAAACTTCTTTTCAGCAACATATGCATCCATTTTTAAGAGTGCATTCAATTTCTTTAATACTTCATATAGACAAACACATGATGAAACTAAGAGGCAATTTTCATTTCAGACCGCTTTTAGCTCCATATTCCATATATGTCCAACGTGTCCCTATATACTACTGGTTTGCATGACTTCACTAACAAAACTCTATGTTACTGTGTCATATAAATCACTAGCTTCATTTATTTAAAATGAGTTAATCGTGTTCCTTACTGGTCATTATATGAAGGCCCCTTCAATTTTTCTATATCTAAGAAAAACCATTTCCTCATGATATCAAACGTCATCCCATATCAATTGCGTAACTGACGCTATCAGCTGGCCTGAATGACGCAGTTCAATGTTTACCTTTTCCAATGTAATGGAGGACCGTGTTAGTGGTCGTCGTAGTGGTAGAATAATTGGAGTGAGTGGAATATCCATGTGGAACGTCTCGATATTGTACCTCGTCATTGCTATAATTCTGAGTCGTGAATTTACGGGAATGGTATATGCCAGTGGTAGATGTAAGACTGTATATTGTTAATTGATTACTTGGGTAATTATAAGCAAATTAATAAGACTATAACTACCGCATACACATATGGCTAAATCACCCCACATGGTTTGAAATGCAGTCATAGATCTGGTGGCGTGTCTTTTATTTTCATGGTTTTATGCAGGTAGTTGGGTTAGTCCTCCTACTAGTAGCAGAAGAAGCTTCAGCAGGTGAGATAACACCATGCCCCTACTCCAAATTTGCCACACAATAGTTTTATAGCTATGTACAGTATTAAATAATGCGCTTCCTTTTTAATATTTTTTCTACACAGTTTGAAATAAACAACTGACATTGAACCTGAAATCTATCAACCCTTTTCATTTCCTTAACCCCTTGGTTCATACGTTTGGAAAGTATTGAGATCCTCGCCCTAAAATCATATGTACACTTAATGGACATAAATATAAAAGTTTATCAATGCAGCTGAAATTGACCAGGGGTTTCATCCTTACTCACCAGGGAACGTATCTTGTTTTTATCCTGTGGGGCAGTTATCGCCATCGGAGTCGTACGCAAGAGGTCAAGGGGTGAGGAAAGAACGCTGAAGGATAAGGATATCTGCTTTAAACATACAAAATTTTATATTTACCTATTTTGTGTAAACTATTTTATGTAGCCAGAACTTTAATGTTGGTTAGCGGCAGATGTTATTTAGATTTTGCTATGCTTGCAACCAATATTAGATTTCTGAATTAATATCCCTAGTGTAATTTATAATCTCACATGGAGGTTACGTAGTTAGTTATAAGTGTCAGTATGCGTGAGCAAGTTACTATGTATGTCTGTATTTTTTAATTATAGCTATTTTCTGTAGCCAAACTTTGTGTATAGGTTATATTTTAAGATATTAAGAGCGTAATTGAGCAGAATATATAAATAGGTACTTAAGTGTCTCAATTGCTGATAATACAATTAGTAGTAAACATGTTGACAAGTTTGCGGCTGTTTCCCATTGGACAGGGCAGTCAGGTGGGTTCTTAGAAGAATTAAGTTAGATCCCACTGGATGGGTTAGGTCATGTAGGTTCCTTTAAGTTGCGGGAGACTTACAATATGTCGCTTAGCAGTAGTTTCAAACTGCATTTTCTACCGTTTACGCCTGGACAAATTTTTAATTCTTATTTCTTGTGCTCTTGTACTAACAGCAAATATGGAGACATATTTTATGTTGTATTTTGTATTTAGATATTATTTGAAATGAAACATTTTTTTGGATTATTTAGTGGAATTAGAAATTGTTCATTGGACTACAAAATTATTTTGGGACTATTGTGAATTATTCAACGGACTTCTGAACAACGCCAGTTTGATACACCAGCACTTTTGGCTGACAAGCACATTCGAGGATCTTAACTTTATTTAGAACCGTTGATTCTGATGATTTGAAAATATTTTTTTTAAACATTATTTTGAATTCAATTCATAACACTGTATGTTTTTCTTAAATTTTCATTTTTTTTTAAACTTTTATAATTAAATTGATTATTAGGTTTTAGAAAAATTTGTTGGTTTTGCTTTTTTCTATTACTAAGTTTATGACCGTATAGTTGCAACAGTATGTTCCAATTATACGAGTTAGCTGAAGATTGTTCACTTTCTATAACATGAGCAATTTCAGTTATGATTTATATGAATTCGTCTGATCAAAATTCCAGTTTTGACCGTAGCGTTAATTGTGGTGAGACATCGTGTGGTCATATGTTTGGATTAATGACTGATCATTGAAAAGCTAGCAGAAACTGATCGTGGAGATTTATCCGATTTCTAGCACTAAACTTAGCTTCAACGCCTGCCACAGTTAATTTCCATCGCTAAAGTGACTTCCACGACTGTAATCATAGACACCCATATCATAAAGCTAGATGGTCTGCCTGGATGAAACTCTACGACAGAATAGATAGAGGGAGTGTTTGAAATACTGTTAAAGTTCCTGTTCATCAACTACACGACGAATATAGAATCCAAATACTCACCTACGACAGCGAACGTTATCGAAACTGGCTATATGCTAGTGAAAGCTTTGTAGGAATGTAATCATCTTGAGATATAGTCAGTCTAATATTTGAGGAGTGTGTGGTTCCGTTGACGTAAAATCGGGAACACAGAGTCTATGAGCTACAAAAATACTAAGACTTGGCTACCATACATGTATGCTCAATCCGGAAGTCCAGAGGGTTACAGTAGTAGAAGAAAAGGGGTCTTCTAGATTTAATACCCTTTTCCCCTCCCCTCTCCCCTTCCCCCAGAACATATTTGTAACCAACCTGTAGCCTGACTCAAAACAGGTTAGAAAACATATTTATCAGGAGAAGACCCCTCTCCCACTCAAAACGGTCTATTTGTATTAAAGGGATCTTCTAGATTTTAGGGCCCCTTCTCCTCCAAAGCATATTTGTCAGAGAAAAACCCCTCCCCATTTCAGATATTTTATAACAGACATATCTTTTAAATTATACATGTTTTCTGCCTGTGCCGATCGATTGATGTAGCCTAGACAGAGACTGCAGTGTTGCGATCAATAAATGTACTACGTCACTGCATGTTAACTGGATGATGCAATCATAACTAAGATTGCGTCACTCTCTTATTTGTCAGTGTTTGATTTTGCAAAGGGACAAATGTCTTTAACTTTACTAGAAAAAAACTGGAAATTTCCAGAAAAATCACTTGATTTAGCGCTTGGGTATTACAACTGCGTAATAGACTTTTCTGAAAAATCAGCGTGGACTATGTAAAGGCAACCAAACGCTCATTTGTGTTTAGTCCGCAGAGATGTGTTCACTGAAAGCATGAGTAAGTGAGATGTTTTTTCTTTGCTTGACAGACCGGGAGATAGGTCCTCTGTTTAAATAAAGAACATTCTAGAAATTTCGTTCGGATTTTCAGAGGTAAATGGTACCCAATTTATATTTTTTTTTTGGTCAATTATCAAATTTTTCAGCGGTAGTTATAGTAGTAAGATAAGATGATGTTTCCAGATCTTTAAGATTTATCTCATATAAAATGTCTTTTTATCCGCCCTCAATACAATATACTGGTACAGAACCTAAAAAGCTGGTTTTATTTATCAAGCAAACTATAACCATATTTTATGATAATCTTTTTCATATCTGCTTACCCTCATCGGTAAAATATCTGTTAACGTGCTGTCAATAATACGAAACTCGCGTATTAAATCGTCCATATCATATTTTACGCCTCGCAAATAAAATTGTATCTGATCGAGTAATTTTTTGTAAGTAATACTAGCTATTTTGCAAGCGATTTTTTTTTTTTTTTTTTGTCTCAAGCCTGGGTTCAATCTTTTTGCATGCTGTTGAAAGAGATACACCGACAGCAGATATAATTAACAGAAAAAGACTTAATGATGATCCACTTGATGTTATGCCAGAAGTGGTCATTAGCAGTCTCAAGTATGATATTACTCAAAGTATCCTATTGTAATACCTGTAACATTGTTTCACACACCAGAGGTTTTTATGATAATATCTGTAATATTGCATTAGAGCGTCAACATCTTGTTTTGAAATATTTTCTGATATATGACTGAAATTGATGATTTGTTTTTTCATTATACAATATTTGTTTACAGTTTTATACAATATTAAAAGCTCCAGCACCAACAATCGAATCGAGAAACTCACGGAATTTATTATTGTTAGGATCAGCTATAAAATCTCTGTACTTGTCATAAACATCTGACGAGGTATCATCATATCGTTCGTCGGTTAGTACATCAGTTTTCCTTAAACAAATATATAAATCAAAAATATTTCCTACTTCACTCTCATACAAATCTGTTTTATTCACAAAATTACTGTAATCGATTTCTGTTTCATCAATATACCCTAATACTAAACTCAACTGATTTAACGTGAAATTTTTGAGAGCAAGATGTTGTCTGATAATTGCACATGCGACTACGAAATTTGCTAGCATTAATTATTTAAGCTTATCTAATTCAATTGTAAGAAGACCAACAGCAGAAGCTACTTTTAACATTACTTTTTTATATGGTTTTGTGAGCATTGTTTTGATTTCATTGTAATAATCCCGTAATGACAATTGTCTAGAGTATTGGATTGATGGGAATGGAATATCGTCTGTTTCACCTATGTCGTAATAAGAATCAGACTTTACTTCCAACTTTGTTTGATCGACTTCTTCAAAAAACTTTTCTCGCTCATCGTCACTAAGATAACTAATTTCATCGTCAAAATTTTTGATTATCTTTAGAGACTTCTTAACAATAATCGGATCAAATTTTGAGTCTTTTTTACGCATCATTGGCAAAATTGCGTTTGCGTACACTTTAATAATTAACTCTGAGTCTGGTGCCATAGTTACGATTTTAATTAGGGTTTCTTTGTCATGGTAGTACATACCGAGATACCTAAAAATATCTCGTTTTGAAAAACTATCATATAACTTTTTGTTACTTTTTATTCTTATTTTTTTAATTTCCGCTAGTTTGTCAAGACAAGTATGATTTTCGTTTGCTCGTCTTTCTTCCAGTGTTCTTCCACCATAAGCTCGTACTTGTAACAGGCCTGTTGCAATTATTAATTTTATGTTAGTCGAATTAAACTAAAGCAATAATTTTTTTAGCAGGGTTTCAGCTTGTTTTTGTTCTTCTAGACAATCATCGGGATGACAGTATCTGCTTATAATATCAAAGTTTTCTATTGCTTTTTTCAGTTGTGGTCCTCGCATATACGTGACGCAAATAAAATCAGCAACATTGTCTGCCAATGTTGGACTGTTAATGATTCGATGCTAATTTTTTCATATCTTGGATCACTTCTGCTATTGTATTAACAGCTCCAACATCTTTGGTGGGGTTAAAAATATTATCATAAAATTCTCTCGCAATGGTTATAATTGGTGTTTCTGACATTATTTTATAGCATTAAATTAAATTTGATCATACCTGATCATCGAGTGTGTATATTTGAAATGATGTCAGTCCTGGAAACGGACGTTGAGCAGCGAAAACATGAATTCGAAAATATAAGTACTTGTTAACAGTATTTTCTGTCGGAATCGTAAAATATTGTGTTGTTGAAATATAAGAGTGTCTGTTGTACTATATAATGTTGTCCAGTCGATATCATCGTTTGATCCTTCCAATCGCCAATTATAAATTCGGCCAACTCCAGGGTTTAATCGACCTCGCAAATGAAATTGCCAAATAGCAACTGCAGTAGGACATTTGATTTTAATCCAAACATTTTCAACTTCTCCGTTTGTCGTCCACGCGTGTCTATCAGAGAAAGCGTAATAAGGATAATTTTCAGGATAATATGCTGATGCGCTTACCTCAAACCCAACTCGATTATCAGTTGCCTTAAAAAGTGTTGGAATATATCCAACATTGTTTTTAGTTCGTTTTATACCACTAGACAGACTGTCAACATACACTTTATTTGTTAGATCATTAGGGTTAACTTGAACATATGTCGTAGTTATTTTGTTGTTTCTCATGTTTATATTACCTGATATTGGTCCAACGGATTTTTAAAATATGGGGTAAGTTCTTCTTTTAACTGACCGTAACTAATAGCATCAGTATCATCAGCTGGTGGCGAGTTTGTCGGTAATCCAGTTATTTTTTTTAATTTGACATAGACAGGTTACCTGTCATTGTGTCACCGGCTTTGTTAAGTTTGTTATCGTCAACTGATTTTAGTAGTGCATAACTTACCACTTGTGTGAAATCTGCTGGTGGATATGAAGTTTCCAACCCAATAATTTTTTACCTGACATATTAATATTTCCCGTAAGTATCCCACCTGTTTTGTAAAGCTTGTTGCCGTCTACAAACTTCAACTGTAAATAACTTACCGCTTGAGTTTGATTTAAGTTTGCCGGCGGATACCCGGTCTCCAAATTTATTATTTTTTTTTCCTGACATATCTAAATTACAGCTTAAAGTTCCTCCTGTCAACGACAACTTGTTATCATCGACAGATTTTAGTTGTGCATAACTAACAGCTTGTGTATTAGCGACATTTATTGGCGGATACGCTGTTTCTAAACCTAATACTCGTTGATTTGACATGAACAAATTGCCTTTCATTACATCACCAGCTTTCTTTAAGTAGCTTGATAAATCAATACTGCCGTCTGTTATTGTTGTACTTACAGTTGACGAATCTCCTAATATTGTTCCAAATTTTGTATAATAGCTCATTATTTGTTTATTGTTTGACAATTTTATGTCAACTTACTTTAGAATATGTCGATATTAAATTTTAACACAGAACGGCTAATCAAACACCAACACAACAACGAACTTCCAGATTGCCTCTACCTCATCGTTGGTCGTACAGGGTCTGGTAAAACAAAACTATTATTAAATCTTTTACTCAGCATCGTCTTCAATTACGATCGAGTATATATTTACACAATTAACCCACAACAGGATAAATACCAATTATTAAGCGATTATAACAGCAAACTTCGTGATGAGCTTAATGCCGGTGATGATATATTTATGATCAAACAACCAGAGGAACTAATTCCAGTAAATGAACTTGATTCGTCCGAACATAAAATAGTTGTGTTTGACGATATTCCGCTAAACAATACGGAGATGAACAAGATTAAATCGTACTTTTCACTATCGCGTAATAAAAAAATGTAATTCTGTCTGCCTTGCTCAGGGATTTTACAACGTTGATCGATTTATTTGGAGAAATACGGGATGTTTTATACTATTTCCCTGACTAGATAATGTTGATGTAAGAAATATTGCAAACGAGCAATGCGGTGACGTAACAAAAGATAAATTTATTGAATTATATCATAAGGCAACCAAAGACAAATACAATTTTTTCTTATTTGGTAAACTCGCACGTGATCCAGCTAAGATGTTTCGTTGTTGTATTGACACATTTCTCTAGGCAAATGTTATAGCAACATATATAAAATAATAATGGACGAACGTCAGCAAATAATCGAATTACTAAAGAAATTTGTTACAACTCGAGCTGCTTTTAATAAAAAAATAGAAGAAGCTCGCCAAGGGCAAGTTAAAGCAGAAGAAGCAGCCGCTAGTTTTCTTAAACCTGTTACTGAAACGCTAATTGGCAAGCAACCAGAAGTGTCAACAATATCTGCAGAAGAATTAAAGAAAATACAAGAAAAAGGTTTGTTAGGTTTACTCGGAGAAAAACCAAAAGAAGAAACCAGAAAAATTGTAACTGAACTTGTAAGAAACATTGCTGATCCCGCTGCACGACAAGCTGAATTTGACAGGTTAATGAATATCCTCTTGCGCTTCAACAAGCGATAGCAAGAACGACAGTTGATTAAGACGAGTTAAAAAGGTTGACAGAAAATTTGTTAAAACAAACTGAGGAGCAAAAAATGATACAAGAAAGTATTATAAAAATAATGCCTATTGAAGAAACTATAAGATTTTATAGAAAATAGGCTATGTAAAAAAAAAAATGATTCCGAATTTGTTGAGTTTATTAAAACTTATCTGTTTGAAGAAAAACTTAACGATCTTGTTAATATCCGAAAATGGTCAGAGGATGATTACGATAGACTACAAAAAATTCTAAATAAAAAAATTAATGATTCTTTTGAAGCTGAAGAATTGATTAAAAAAGCTAGCAAACAAAATAAATAATACCTCTGTTAGATAAAATGAGAGACGGAATTATTGCTGAGACTTTATTATTGACAGCAGATAAATACAGAAATAGAGAAAAAGATTATAGTAAAGGTTGGACTTTCAAAAGATTATTCGATCATTATGAGAGCAAACGAGATAAAAGATTACTAGAGGAAAGAGAAACCACCGGATCTGGCGTTAAAGTTTTTACATCAAACGCAGATATAGTTGACAGACTATTGCTACTAATATCATCTAAAGAAGCAGGTAATGAAAGCACTGAAATCGACAACGAAATTATTGATATACTAAATCTTCTCAAATCGAGCAGATTACTAACATCGTCCGAGTACGAAATTTTACGTAACGATCTTATATAATGTCGACAACATTGTTACTTGATTCCTCACAGACAACGAGTGACAGCGCAAACTTTTCTGTCTATTATAATCCGCCAATAATACTAGATCCTGGTAGACAGTACGAAATTGGATTAATTTCTGCTACAGTATGGCACTCTATGGCAAACGTAAAAAAAACAAACGATGACTTTACATTTAAGTCCGGCGCCCGGAGTGAAAACTCCAGGACCTCAGTCAAAATACCACAAGAAGCATATAACATAACTGATATTAATAAAACGATCAAAGAACCGATCGACACCTTTGGTGTTGCGGGTAATTTTGAGCTTGTTCCAAACTATAATACGCTACGAGCCAGAATTACACTAAAAGATAATTTGATAATCGATTTCTCCCCAGCGAGCAGTATTGCATCGTTGTTAGGCTTTAAGAACCAGCAGTACGGCAGTGATACAGAACAAAGTGTATCATATGACGGTGACCTGCCAGTAAATATAACTGATATAAACACAATATTGATTAATTGTTCTATCGCGTCAAGGTCTTACTCGGCTAGAGGTAGCCAGGGTCAAACAATCTACAGTTTTTCACCAGATGTCCTACCAGGGTCGCTAATGCAAGTTACTCCTCGACAAATAATATATTATCCAATTACTTCTGAAAATCAAATAACGAGTATAACAATACAACCAACTGACCAATCTGGTAGACAGCTGGATTTAAATAACGAGGTTGTTACTTATTACTTACACCTACGCGCACAATAGCGTAGCTATTGCGCTGACATAAGATTTTTGTGCAGCCTCATTGATATAAAATGAGACAGCGAAAAAAGTTTACAGAAGAAGAATCATAGGAGGAATTTTTGGAAATATATTTATAAAAATTATTGAAAATGTTCCAGGAATTGCGCGCAAAGTAGCACCAATTGCACTTGACGCAGGTAAAGCTTTTGCTAGTACAGCTGGTACTGCATTAGGACAAAAAGTTGCTGAAAAATTAAAGGCGACACCAAAGGTGTTGTGCCTTCAGCATTGGAAATAAAAAGAGCAATATCAGATATTGCACCGACAGCGGAAACAGAACGAGCTATGATACCTACCACAAAAAAATTATTATCACCAAGCGGCGAAAATGTAGTACGTAAACTTGTAGCGAAAACAAGAATAACACCCGCTGCTTTTTAGTCGTTGCAATTTTGTGTGGTAAAATAAAATAATGTCAGTCAAAAATTATCTCGATCTTGCCGAAGAACATGATACTGACGACATAGTGACAGAATTTGAATACATTGAATACCTGGATGAGAACTCAAACGAACCAAATAAAGCTGGTGTCAGAACTTTTAATACACGTGACGAGGACTTGTTTTTATTATCGCACAAGGCAGTATTAGAAGTGCGTGGTCAGTTATTAACTGCGATGGGTGGTAATATTGCAGCTGGTGCAGAAAATGCACTTGTCAATAACGGCTGGAGTTTATTTAAAAGCGCACGGTGTCAACTAGCCAGTCAAACCGTAGAGGATATTTCAATGCATTTACCTGTAGCGAGTACGGTACTCAATATCGTCTCATTCAGTGACGATTACTCGAGATCAGTGGCCACAAACATGATGTGGTTTAAAAACATCGGAATTGGGACAACTGCTTCAGGCGAGTTTATTTCAAGAGGTGCTCTTACACATGGTGCTGACGCCGCTGCAGACCTTGTAATTGTTTGAAATTTTCCTATAGCAAATTATGCAAAATTTGGTATTAATCAACCAGCTGCAGCAGCGGATGCAAATGCTGTGAGAGTCTCTCTGACACAAGCTTGTAATAATCTTAGTATAAAACCGCCAGGTGCAGCTGCAGATGCAGTAGCTATGTTAGATTTAATAAACAATGTTATTAGTACACGTAACAGAATATATAATGAGGGATACGCCAAACGAAATGCATTTGCTGCAGAATCTCGCCAAATAACAATGATGCTTCCGTTAAGCACAATATTTGGATTTTGCCGTGATTGCAACAAAGTATTTCGCGGACTAAAACATGCGCTTATTTTAGATCGAGCGGATCAAAACGATTGTATAATGCACGCCGATGGAGTGGCTGAAGGTCAGTTTGCTATTACAAGATTAGCTTTGTGGATGCCACGAGTTGTTCCGTCTGTAGCTAAAATGATGGAACTCGAATCAATATTGACTAATTATACGAAAAAGATCTTTTTCCAGCAGAACAGAATTTATCAAACAGCTACTCCCAATGCAACTGATTACACATGGCGTATTACAACTAGGTCAAGCGAACAATTACCTCGACATTTGTTCGTTGTATTTCAACGACAAGCACGCCGTAATGACCAAGAAATAAACAACTGTGTATTTGATAACCCAGATGTCAGACGAATTTTTGTTAGAATAAATTCTAGGCAATATCCTGAACGTGCAATCGAATGCAGTTTTGCTGATGATGCCACTAAAAACATATCTCGGCCGTATATGTACGTTATGGAGGCTATACAAAAATACCAAGAAGCAGACAGTGGATCTCAGATATCAGTAGAAGAATTTCGATCAATATATCCTATCTTCTATTTTGACGTTTCGAAACACTCTGAGCAAGTTATCAGATCGACTGCTGATATTGAAGTCACTTGGACGCTTGGCGTGCTGCCAGCTGAACAATACAACGTATATGCGCTAGTTATTAGTGATCGATTTTTGACAATTGATGCGCCCAAAGGAAAAATGACAATACAAGTATAATTTGTGTGACAATCGTGATATAATGAAAACGGAATACACAACCAGAGAAATATACCTAACGCCAGGTCAAATTAAAATGTTATCAGCAGCAGTTGCTAAACGTAATTCTGTTTCTTTAATGATATCCCCAACGACGGAGTCGTTGACTCAAGGGACCGCAGTAAAAGTACTGTTAACTAGGCAGCAAATCAATAAACTCGATCGCGGAAAACCGTTTGTGCTGAAATTATCCACTGCACAAATAGCAGCCATGTCTAACCGCGGTGGATTTCTCGGACCAGCATTTTCTGTAATAGCTAAAACAGTAATACCCAAAATGTTGCCAATATTGGAACATTAGGCCTAGCAGCCTCTTCTGGGGCAGTATCAGGGACTGCTAAAAAAAAGCAGTGTCCGGAGACGATATCAAACGAATATATCGTTGATAGCTACGCTATTACACTGTAGTTTTATGTAGCAATAAGAAACAAAATGCCAGCTAAAACATCGTCGATTAAAAAAAAAGAAAACAAAGCGTCCTCGACAATTCAACCGAACAAACCAAGGAGGAATCATTCCTTTCGCTCCAATTTTAGCAGGGTTAGCAGGCAGTCTGATTCCAAATCTGTTAGGGATAGGACGTGGACTAACATTACCAGGTACCAGACGGCGTTGAGTAATTTTGATATAATTGAAAAATTGAATGACATTGTCGGATTTCGTGGAGCATATTCTAAAGACGAATTAGATAATGTGCCAGCAGGTGGTTCGTGTGTAGTCAATATACAGGACTTCAATGATGGGTCTGGCACACATTGAGTAGCTATTTACGATAACAATTATTTTGATTCGTTCTGACTTCCTCCAAGCGATCTTATAAAAAAAGATATTTTTAAGAAATTTGAAAAAATATATTATTCGTCTAATCAACTACAGCCAATTGGGACAACCGCTTGTGGTTATTATTGTATTATGATGAAATCGACCGCCTCTGATTTTTTAAAGTTTATTTTACAGTTTGACAAGCAACCTTCTCACGCTAATGATGAGATTGCAATTAATTTTGTGTGGCAATCAAGTATATGACACAGTCAACATATTGTCTCAAGTGCAAAGCTAAAACAGAGGATAGCAATGAAACAACAGAAGAAATAAAAAATAATAGAATAATGCTGAAAAGTATTTGTGCAATCTGTGGAAAGAGAAAAAGTATGTTTTTTAAATAAATCTCCAACGCCAACAACAAAGTTGTCCGGAGCGGGTTGCCCAGGCAATTGCCTGGGTGACAAGATTAGTTTAGTAGATAATTAATAAATAATGCGATGCGAGTGCGATTGTGATATAGATCTCTGTCTTGAGCAAAACAAAATTGTTACATACTGTCAACAATGCAATAACAGAGAAATAATTGGAACAGGTATAGATATACATAAATTAATTGGAAAATTACCAAAAGCAAAAGGCGTTTGGACATTGCCAGGCCATAAATATACTGGACCTTATAATCCGCTGGACAGACAGTTGGAAGAGAACGACAACCCGCTGCCAGGACAAGAGCCTTACAATCAAGTTGATGCAATAGCAATGCGCCACGACATTTGTTATCGTGACAGTGAAGGGGATAAGCACGGCTGCGATAAAGTAATGTTAGACGAACTTCGTGATATAAAACCTGTAAATATGCGAGAGCATGTTGACCGAAAGTTGGTGCAGGGTTTTATTGGATCAAAATATAAACTTGGTCTCGGCAGAGAATTATGTGATGATCTGGCGTCAGAGCTACACAAACCTAAAAAAGAAAGTTTGCACGACGTAAGGTTGTCGCAAATGCTGTAGATGATATCTGGGCAATAGATTTAGTAGATGTCTCAAACCTTGCTCAATTTAATGACAGTAAAAAATATTTGTTTAATGTTATAGACGTCTTTAGTAAGTAAGCGTTTAGTATACCCGTTTTAGATAAAACAGGGACATCAATGACTGATGCGCTAGCGCAAATAATAACAAGCACAGAAAGAAAACCAAATAAAATTTGGACTGATCACGGAGCAGAGTTTTCTAATAAAAAATTTGAGCAGTTTCTGGAGCAAAATAACATCAAAAAGTATGTCACTGGAAATGAAGAAAAAGGCGTTATCGTCGAGCGATTTAATCGTACACTGAACAAACTTATACATAAACATATGACAGCTAAAATCAAAAACAGGTATATTGATGATCTTCCACAGATAGTTGACAAATATAATAACACAAAACATCTAACCACTACAATGTCACCAAACGACGCAATTAAAAATCCGATATTAGCAAATGAAAACATGTACCGCAGACACAAACTTAAAGTTGGTGATAGAGTTAGAATTTCGTTAGTGAAAAAGGTGTTCGAAAAAGGATTTACTCGAAACTGGAGTGAAGACGTGTTTGTTATTGATAAAGTACTTTTAACAATACCTGTAACATATGCGCTAAAGGATCTAGCAGGGGAATCAATAATTGGTAGCTTTTATGAGCAAGAACTATAGAAAACTGAACAAGATGTATTTGTTATCGAAAAAGTTATTAGAAAGCGCGGCAACAAAAGTCTCGTCAAGTGGAGAGGATATAGCGATAAATTTATTAGTTGGGTACCAACGCGGTCGATTTCATCGACTGTGATAAAATAATGCTGTTATAAATTTCCTAGTACTTACGTTTGACAGATTTACATTTTACAGGCTTATATAACGATGCTAGATATTGTCTGCGATCATCAGAGATCGTCATTAGGTGAAATATCTTAGCAAATATGAAATCAAATTTTATGCTCTTTTGTTGGCCAGATATTTTTGTGTTTAAGAAAGGTTTTATCAGCTGCCAAAACACTTGTTGCTCTGTGACAGTAAAATTAATTTTTTTAATATTTTTGGCAATATGATACTTAACATTATATCGTCCAGTAGTCGGTCTGCTGTAATTTTTCTTGTCAACTACACCTACAATCTTGTCTTTTTCATCATCGTCATTGTTGTACAAAATATCATCTTCACAATAGCCAGCAGATTTTTCTGAGATTACGTTACATTTTGGTATAAAATTATCATCAACTACCTTGTCGTCCGCATATATATCAGCAAGTCGTTTCATCAGATTCATATTATAATATACTTTTATCTAATTATATAATAATAGAATGACTGACGAAATAAAGTATCATCAGATGGTTACTATATTAAATTACGGAGAATTAGCTGAGGCAGTGCGAAAATGTTTGTCGGGTTACAGTTCTTATTCTGTTGACGTTAACGTCATGCAAGGCGAATCTAACAAAATTCTCCTGACAGCGGCAGAAAAAAATAAACTTAATGATAGAGCAGTAATGACTCTGAAATTTAACAAAAATGATGTTCTAATGTTTGTTCACAACTGAGTTAGAAAATATAATTAATCGTCATATGTAAAGACGATTCTGTCAAATGTTGACATTGACGTTGCTGATTTAGTTCTGCTATCTGCTACATCTTTCACTGATTTTTTGTGTCAATTTTAGGGTGCTTAGCAGGACATGAGATTGAAGGAAATTTTAATTCTTCGCCATTTTTAAGATTTACTGAAATTACTGGTCTAGCAGATCTAGCACCACTAGCATTTCCACTTCTAGTATTTTCTTGAGATGTAACTAAATCTAAATTTTCTAGACGATTTTTTGTTCTAATTTTATCAAGGTGATCAATAACTAAATCAGTTGGTATTGGTCCTTTAAAAGTTTCGTAGATTAAACGATGGTTTGAATAACTAACTTGATCAGTTAGTGTTCCTCTGACATTTACTTTGAGATATCCGCTATTTTGAATTTTTCCTTGCACTTTTTCGTTCTTCTGTGTCGAATAATTCCTTTGTCAGAGGCCTCATATAAATCAAACACAGGGTGAGGTTGAAATTCATTTTGTAAAGACAAGTTTTCAATATTGTCATCGGTAACCGCACCGTTAACATGATATACACGTTGTCCTTCTGGAATTTCATCACAGAATAACGTGTAAATAAAATCTTTCTTAAACATTTCAACTCTTTCTGTGTCATATCCTTTCACACTAATCTTATAACCAGCTGACGTTAATTTACCAAAAGGTCGTCCGTATCCGACATGAATAACCGAACCAAGTGCATTTCCAGCGTACTCGTTATACTTAGGGTGTATGTGATATTCTTCCTGTTTCTCTGCTGTTATATTTTCTGACATTATACTTATGAGAAATTTTTATTTCTAACTGAAAAATAAATAAAAAACCAATTAAATATAAAAATATTATATACAATGTTAAAATTGCGAGATATTGCCAAGAAGAGCGTTATAAAAGCAGAAAAAATTGCTGCGGCATTTTCGGGCTATGATTAGAGTTATAAATTTGATAATCAAAGTGTTTTAGCAAATTTTGACTCCACAAATTTATTTCATCTTTTGCAACCGATTGTAACGCAAGAACTTGCAGCTCACAAAAGTATCAAGCTAATAGTGCACTATCATGTAATTGTATCAAAGTTACCTGCAATCGAAAAAGATGTACTTGATACAATTTTTGAAAATACAAATTTCGACAGCGAAACTGCCGAGCCATATTTAACAGCTAAATCACGAAAAATATTAACTGGAACAAGTATTGCTACAGTTGCCAATGAAATACACCAAGAAATTAACAAGAAGCTTGAAGAATTTACCGCATCAGGATCAGGTTGGAAATTTGAGATGATTACGGAGGTTTTATTTCACACAATGAAATATAACGTACTTTGCGGTAGGTCTTATGTTGATCTCCCTCAAAAAATTAAAAACAAAAAATATTGTATTAATGTCAAAAACAGCGACAACGAGTGTTTACGTTGAGCAATTATGTCCGCAAGACACCCTCAAAATTGTAACTCCAACCAAGTTGAAAACTATTTGCCGTACGGAAACGAATTGGATTTTGATGGAATAACTTTTCCAGTGGCAGAAAATCAGATACCAAAGTTTGAAAAACAAAACAATATTTCAGTAAATGTTTTCGGATTAGATGAGCGAGAAAATGTTTACCCGGGATATATTTCAGCGACTGCTACGCAGTTGACAATAAATTTGTTATTTTATAAAGAACATTATTGCTGGATAAAATATCTTTAACGGGTTAGATGGTAAACAATATAATAAGCACCATGGAAAAAAATATTTCTGTTACAGATGTTTGCAAGGTTTTTCTAGCGATGGAAAACTGCAAGAGCATGTTAAATATTGTGTTAATGCTAAAAAAAATAATAATGCCAGCAGAGAAAGAAAAAGTATTAAAATTTAAAAATTATAATCACAAGCTAAGTATTCCGTTTGTTATTTATGCAGATTTTGAGTGTCTACTTGTTCCTGTGGCTAGCGCAGAAAATAATCCAAATAAATCGAGCACAAGAAAAATACAACATATTTCTTGCGGGATTTCCCACAAAGTAGTTTGTTGTGCTGATGATAAAATGTCTGCTCCAGTAGAGTTATATCGTGGCGAATCTGAAAGTCCGGCCGGCTACTAAAAAATATCATGGATGAAGTTAATAAAATTTCCAACAGGTTATTCAAAACAGCTCCAATGAAAATAACATCCAAACAACAACTTGATTTTGATAATGCAGTTAATTGTCATATTTGTGAGAAGTTGTTAGGTGATGATAAAGTGTATTCCAAACAATTTTTAAAAGTATATGTCAGTTACTTTTGGCAAATTACCTTTCATTGACAGTCTGCAATTTATGGCAGCATCATTTGATGAGCTTGTAAAAGGTTGCAGTAGTTTCAATAATCTAAAAAGTTGCTTTGGTGAAAACTACGTCGATCTGACAAAAAAAAATGTATTTTTCCCTACGAATACCTAGACGATTGGAGCAAATTTGATGAAACTTCTCTGCCCAGCAAAGACAAGTTTTATTCGCAACTAAAAGATGAAAATATTACAGATGACGAGTACAAATATGCACAGGATATTTGCAATAAATTTGGTTGTAAAACATTTGGTGATTATCGTGATTTATATCTGAAAACAGATGTATTATTGTTAGCTGATGTTTTCGAGAGTTTTCGTAAAGTTAGTCATGAAAATTATGGATTAGATCCTTGTTGGTATTATTCCGCTCCAGGATCATCCTGGGACGATCTGCTAAAAACAAGTAAGATAGAACTGGATCTTTTAACTGACATTGATATGTTTAATTTTATTGAAAAAGGTATCAGAGGCGGAATTAGCGTGATATCGAAGAAGTACGCGGTAGCTAATAATAAATATCTAAACAAAATTATAATCCCGATAAACCATTAAATTACATTATTTATCTTGTCTATAATAATTTATATGATTGGGCAATGTCAGAGCCAATGCCGTGCAATGGATTTCATTGGATAACTCCAGATCAATTTTTAAGCGAAACTGAAAAAGACTTACCAGAAGATATTAGTTATTTTGTTGAAGTTGATCTCGATTATCCTGAGCCACTTCACAACCTACATAACGATTATCCGTTTTGTGCAGAGTCGATAGTAATAGACTATAGTTTATTATCACCTGAACAACAGCTAGCGACAGCAGCAAAAAATTCGATTGTTAATAAACTAGTTCCAAATTTGTTAAATAAAATAAATTACCTGATGCACTATAGAAACCTAAAACAAGCAGTCGACCACGGCTTAGTCTTAAGGAAAATTCATCGCGTGTTAAAATTCAAATAATCTTGTTGGATGGCAGATTATATTGATCTAAATACCAAACGTCCCGTAACTTCTAGGACTGAATATGAGAAAAACTTCTTTAAACTTATGAACAATTCCGTATTTGGCAAGACAATGGAAAATATTCGAAAACGCGTAAATATTGAGATTGTAAACGGCATAAATCGCAGGAATAAATTAGTTAATGATGACGGTTTTGTCAGTATGAAAATATTTAAGAAAATCTTGTTGTAATACAGCGACGAAAGACAAATTTAAAGTTAAATAAACCAATTTATATTGGTGCGTCGGTGCTGGACATATCAAAGTGGCTGATGTATGATTTTCACTACGGGTTTGTTAAGAGAGTCTGGCCAGATTCAAATTTATTGTTTACCGATACAGATTCGCTAGTTTATTGTATAAAATGTGACGATGTCTATCAGGATATTCATGACCACCGTGACTTATTTGATTTATCAGACTATCCGGAGAGTAGTGGATTTCATGATCCAACTAACAAGAAAGTTATTGGTAAATTTAAGGACGAATTTATGTTTGTGCCAGTTAAGGAATTTGTCGGACTAAGAAGTAAAATGTATGCCGTAATTTTAGATGATAAACTGACAAAAAAACCAAAAGGTATTCCTCGCGGGTATGTAAAAAAATGTATGAAATTTGATGATTTTAAAGCAGCACTAAACAATAATGTCAGCTTTATTAAAACAAATGTTATTAGATCAAATCATCATAAACTTGAAACAGATACAATTATAAAACGTGGACTAAGTAATTTTTATGACAAACGCTATTGCGAGGACGGGATAAACACACTAGCTATTGGACACTATGCCAGGAATTTTGTCTAAACGTTAGAAATAATGTTTGAAAATTTAACATTAGCTGATGGAGTTAATAGTAAGGTTAAGGTGTTGATGATTAACGGCCAACCACTACAGTTTGAATTTAAGGATGAAATTTCAGGTATTTGTTTTAGTAAATTTGACAGAATAAAACTCTCGCTTATTAAATCAGATGACAGCAATATTTTGATTATCTTGAAAAGTTGAGAGACAATCTCGGACAAAAATATAGTAATCTTCACGATCCAATCAGTCAAGAAAAATATACCAAAATAAATATTGACCTAAACCGGTCGAAGGTTTTTGCAAAAGGTTATAAGTATTATATCAACAGGGTAACAATGAGAGAGTTATTTAGATGTCATCGAAAAGTAAGCGGAAAAGTTAAATTTTATTTGTATAAACATGATGACAAATTATTTCTGGTAGCTACAGTAGAAATATTAATTATTGGCTAAGAAATTCTTTAAGAACTTCCATTTACCTTTGAAAATCTGAACGAAATTTCTAGAAAGTTCTTTGTTAAAATAAAGGACCTATCTCCTATTTTCAAGAAAAAATATCACTTACCTTTGATGCTCTCAGCGAAACACAACTCTGCGGACTGAACACAATGGAACATTTGGTTGCCTTTATATAGTCCACGCTGATTTTCCAGAAAAGTCTATTGCGCAGTTATAATACCAAAGCGCTAAATCACGTGATTTTCCAGAAAATTCTATTACGCAGTTGTAATATCCAAGCGAGGAGAGATTGATGCAATCTTAGTTATTATTGTATCATCCAGTTAACATGATACAGTTTCGTAGTACATTTATCGATCGCAACAATGCAGTCTCTGTCTAGGCTACAACAATCGATAGGCACAGGCAGAAAACATGTATAATTTAAAAGATATGTCTATTTTAGCATATCCGAACTGGGGAGGGGTTTTTCTCTGACAAATATGTTTTGGAGGGGAATGGGCCCTAAAATCTAGAAGATCCCTTCAATACAAATAGGCCGTTTTGAGTGGGAGAAGGGTCTTCTCCTGATAAATATATCTTCTAACCTCTTTTGAGTCAGGCTACAGGTTGGTTACAAATATGTTCTGGGAGAAGGGGAGAGGGGAGGGGAAAAGGATATTAAATCTAGAAGACCCCTTTTTCTTCTACTACTTTACTTCCATTATATCATAACTTGTCCTGCGGGGTGTCTCAAAACAAATATTCACAAATGAAAATAATTATTAGTTTTCATAACTCGGTACATTAAAGGTTTGATATGGACAGGTATGTTAATAAATTTACTTTTGTTACATGTGTACAATATATGTACTAATTAAATAGTCATGTTCAAATAATACACTGTACTGTTGCTGTTTGCATACAGCTGCCAAAGAACTCGATAATTTTAAACCCTTGAGCTCAATTTGTTTTTCATTTTCTGTGAACTTGTTTGAACTAAACTGAGAACCTTTATGATGATGCATATGCTCACCAGAGAAAATCTTGTCCTTTTCATAAAAGGCGGTTTATTTAACAACTTTTACCTATGTTTTCAGTTTGCTTTTAGTTTACTGCTATCTTGTATTGTATGTACCCTTGACGGAGTTTTAACATCAATACTTTTTTTTTTTTATTTTGTTGTAATAGACGTCTATTGCCATTTGCAGTGGTTTATCTTTCTGACATTGGTTTTTGATGGAATTCTTTCTATTTGAATATTATAAATTACCTTTAGATTAGGGCTATATCGCCTGTATTGTGCTGACGTGCCATTAAATTTATGCAAATATACATATTTTAATGTAAATATATATTCATCTTGTTTCAGTTTGCTCTACAAAATATTTCCAAAGCACAATGTTTTCAAACAAATCTTCCTATAGACATGGTTATTAAAACATTTGAAAATATAATGATTTATGTTATGGATATTGTTTGGTTTTGGTTTTCTTGTCTCCATTTTGCAGCTGTCTTTAAACAAATTTAGTAATAGTAAAGAGTGCTTAGACTAGATAGAAACAGGCTTTGTGCTGTTGATTGTCAGTTTGTTGCGCTTATCTTAATCAGTCATTGTCACCCGTGATTTCTAGCTGGAGCAAGTGCACCTGAAAGGATGGCTATTAGCCCAATTATGTTTTTTTGTTTGTTTATATATATATATATATATATATATATATATATATATATATATATATATATATATATACACACAGATAGATAGATATTGTTACGTATATGTAATTTAATTACTTGTGTGTTGTGTTAGTTTTAAATTCTTTTTTATTTTATTTTTGTTTCATTACATTTTATTGTAATGATAATTTTCATTGGATTTGAATCTCTTTGCGGAAAATTTACTTGACCTGATTAGAATGTAACGGTGACTTACGCACTATTTTTAGCTCACCTTGGTTCATAGATTTTGTAAACATCCAGTGAAAACAATTGGATATTACCAAGGTCATGTAAGGCCCACATGTTAGCTAAATTGTAAACAGCCTTTCTTTTTTTATTTCCAGCATGAGAATTTGATTTTTAGATAGGGCTATTCTTGCCTATGTGACAATTGGCATTTTTTTTACTGCAATGTTCAAATTAGTAGTCACGTAACCTGCCACGTGAACCACCATGTGATCTAAAATCACGGCTTAAAACAGCCATTTGGCAGTAGATTTATTCAGTCGTATTCCTACACCTCAGAGCTCAAGGTGTTTTTTCTATGGTTGATGCTAGATTGTTTTGATGTTCATCTATTGTTTGCAATTAAATAATTTATTCTCTAGAAAACTACACAAGTGATGTCTTTTTATAAAAGTTCTCGGAGAAAGATATTCAGTGGAAATTTATTCTGGAATTCTAAACGTGAACATTATAAATTGTTATTCAGTGAGGATCTGTTGCCATCAGTACAAAGACCTCATCTGATGTCATCGCCTTCCATATTGGAATTTCATCGAGATTTGAACCTGGTTTTAATTGGAACTGTTTAGCAATAGAACTTGTATTTTTTCATTCTTAGGATTAAGGAATAGTTTCATACGTTCACTTTTGTTCATATATTTTTTCATTCACATATTCTCATACATTTTTCTAAGAATATCACATCTGTACCTACATAATTGAATTATATATACTGATAAACACAAATATTAATGAATAATCATTAACTTCACAAAATTACTTTCATTAATTGATCAATAAATTAAATTTAATTCACTATGTCAATATGTATAAAATTTGTAAATGTCATGAAGACATAAAAGCTACAAAGGAATTTGACTTTCAAAGATTTTGTTTAAATCCTTTCTCTCATTTTCAACCAAGTTAATGTTTAATTAGTAATTATAAAGGTGATGATTTGCTTCCTTATTTAGCAATAACAATATGTAATAAAATTGTTACTTCTTTCCACAATATGTTTTGTTTGCAAAATTTTTCAGATAAGCTCACATTTCAAGAATTTTTTCTATCAAAACTGTTATTATAGTAAGTGTTGATATTTAACTTTTCTAAATTGTTTGTAAAATAATGAATTTACTATTAATCTTTCATTCTAGCTTGAACAAGGAAGATAACGCTTGTTAACCATGCCAAATATACAGGATTTCCCCAACATACCTATTTTTAGCAATAATTTTTAGCACATCTTGAGTTCTAGATCACGTACTTACAAAAACATTAGAAAACCAGCCTGCTTTTATAAATCAAAATCATTTAAAGTCTTACTGCTTGATCGGAAAGCACATGAAATCCACTTCTATGATGTACACCATGTAAAGCAAAAACTGGTCTTAATACATTCAAGGGGGAGCTCACCAGTTATTATGTACTTTTGAGAGAGTGATGTATGTAAGGTGAAGTTGTTTGCATTTAAAACATGCACAGTGGAGAGAATGTTGGCATACCTCGATGCTACTTTGATGTAATGTGGCTGACATTTCTTTGGATATTGTACTTTTGGAAATTGTAAATGATCTTAGCACACTGCTAACTAAAATGACTGCTCCCATGTGCTCCAAAAACAGCTTGAATTTGTCTAAAGTACACTATCCTTAGCAGCTATTAAAATGAATTTTGCCAGACTAGACAATACCGACTTCTGAAAGTGCAATGAATGATTACCAAATATATAAACTATAAAAAAAGTTATCAGCTCTTTTTTTACAATTCACCTCTGAAGTTCAAGAAGGGGAGCTAGCATTTTTTTGAAAGGTGCATATCTGGAGTAAGGCCAAGCTGTATACTCTACAACCCATATTACACCCATCAATCATACACCAAAATAAAGGGAATTAAAAGTTCTTTGAACAATGCCTAAGATATACAAGGTCTGTATTAAATAGCCAGTATAACCAGTGAGAAAACCCAGGGAAATTCTTTTTCTTTAAAATTCTAACCCTATGCAAAATATGAAACTGTAGAGCGCCAGCCAAGGGAGGTTGTGGAGGGGTATCTGTTGGTAAGCCAAAAGCAACAACATTTTCTCTAATATTAAGTAAACGACATGAAGCATACTAACAGTTCATATCATTTTGAGTACATAAGATATTTTAACTAAGAAGAAATTCTATAGAGCAAAGTTTTTAAGCCTGGAAAAGTCAAGTTACCCATTTTTGTGGCAAAACAGCAATCACGACAATTGCAAAAATACTCTTATTGAATTACTGGACATTACTATTTCTTTAATATTTTTGCATTTCTATTTCTATCAATATTATTGAATGACCTTTGGCTATTTTTGTTATTTTTTGTTTCAAAAATCACCTTCGCTCTTTTCGTGATTTTTCTCTCTCCTACTGACAATATGAACTTTCTTTTTATATGTAACCTGACTTACAAATCACTGTGGATAAGAATGTCTCGGCAAATCCTAGAAGTAATGTACTGATCAATGTCAAATATCAAGAATTTTATAATAAAGACAGTGGATGAGTTATTGAGAATTGCCTCTATGAATTGCCAGGGGTTGGGGACCCAGTTAAAAGTAGGGATGTATTGAATTACCTAAAGAGAAGGAATACTCAATATATCTATTGCAAGATACACATTTTATTAAATGATGGGAGACTTAGATCATCTTGGGGTTACAAATGTGTCATTTCTTTTGCATTCAGATTCAAGGGGAGTAGCTATTGTATTGAACAATAACTTTCAGTTTACTATACATAGACTAAAAGTAGATGTAAAGGCAACAAGAGAGTTTTAGATATTTCAATTCAAAATTACAGGTACAGACTTCTGAACATTTATTGTCCTAATGTTGTCACACCAAATTTCTATACTGAAGTGAGACAGGATATAGAGGACTTAAAACTAAGCATATAATTATTGGAGGAGACTTCAGTCAAGTTATTAATACAGCTCACTAAATAACCCTACAGCAAGAGATACAGTAATTGATGTTTATACTGAATGTATTCTGATTTATATCTGATGAGAAAGAAATATGGATTCAAAAAGATCCATTTGGAGAAAGAATAAACCTATCAAGCAGACAAGGTTAGATTTCTTCCTAGTTTCAGAAACTCTTTTTAAATGGTACATGATGCTACTATAGAACCAGGTTATACAACAGACCATTCCCTAGTCCTACTGTGTATTTGCTTCTTTTTAGAAGATTGCTATTAAAGGAAAATAATTATTTAAAATGATAGCAGAATGAAATTACTGTCAAATGGGTAAAAACAATAGTTACTTTATAAAACTTGTAATAAGTGAATATTTAATTTGTAGTAACATGCATGTGTACAGGGGCTTATCTCTCTCTCTCTCTCTCTCTCTCTCTCTCTCTCTATATATATATATATATATATATGCATACATACAAACACACACACACACACACACACATATGCATGTATGTGTTGGTACATATATGTATATAAGTGTACATGTAGGAAATGGTTGCAAAATTCTGTATTGAATTTAGAATTAGAATATAATACTATGTACTAGTGTTAACCATTTTTCCCTGTAAAGTTATGAACACTTATAATAAACTGTGAGATACTCATTGGGATGGATCCCTGACCGACTAATGGCTGTGCATGGGGAATAGTAAAAAAAAACAACAACGTCTACTGACTTAAAGTAGATAAGTTATATACAGATATAAATATATACATGATCAATTCTGGTACATGTAATTATTTAATTGATAATACAATAGCAAGAAAAGATGGCATACATAGGGATGGTTTTGAATGTGTATTAATTTAAAAAAACATTTGATAATTTTATAAATGTTTGCACAGCTATAAATATCTGTATATTAATTACATCAGACCACATAGGACTGACAGATAATAAGGTCTTAATTGTAAGTCAAGACAGTAATCTAAAGAGAACAATATGTCTTAGAGTTGTAGATTCTTCACATTTGAACATTATTTCAGCTGTTTCTATTCATCTGCTTGTCAAGATTCTATTTTTAGAAACAGGAATAACACTTAATTTTTATTTAATCGCCTGCATTTGGTTCTCAGTCGCATATGATGAGATTTGTTAACCCAATCATCAACATAATCATACAAACGAATTTAATGTTTTTCCCAATTCAGGTTAAGATGGATGGGTTACATATTATTTTAATTGGTAAAATGTTGCACAGTTAATGTGTGGAAGGCAGAAATGAGTTTTGATACCATATAGTTCTGCACAAAGGGGACTTAATCAGTGTCACATAAGATCCCATGGGTAAGTGACACTGTCACACACACCTTCCAAATTTGGCTGCACACAACATTTTAGAACAATAAAATAAAATAACAGTACATAATGCACTAATAATGCTATAAAAATGGGACACTAATGGTGCTATAAAAATAGGATAATCATATTTGAATGGACAGTTTTGCCACCTTAACTTTGTGGTTTGCATTATACCGTACTATCATATTTTCCTTGGACGCTAAATATAATTGCAGTGAACATTTCAAGTGCTCAAGTAATTCATAAATAAAGTTTACATGTTTGAATATTGGGTAACATGAAATTGTAGTTTTCTGTTCCAGATCTTGCTATACATGGCGGCCAGTATTAATGGTGGAGGAAGAACCCAGGAAAATCCCAGAAAGAACCACCGACCCACGAGAAGCTACTGGCGAGCTTTCTCACATACCCACACTGGCCGAATCCGAGACTTGAACCCACACAGACAGAGGTTAGATGGCAGTGATCTGTAATGGAAAACAACATTTGTAAAAGTCAACGTTCCTCAGAGTGAAATTTTGCATTATAATAATAAAGGAATCATAAATGAGTCTGAGATGTGGAATATCCTAAATATGGCTACCATGCATTACCTTAAGAAAGTTAACCATTTGTGATATATATAAGCAATGTAGGCTATACATATATTTTTGTTTGCCTATGTATCATGTTTCACTGATTATCTAAATGTTGTCATTGTCAAGCTCTGGTCATGCAAGAATCATCAATCAAAATGAATGCATGCATCTCTGGTAGAACCAAACCCTTTCAGTAAATATGGTCACTGTAACCTACATTTCATATGACCACTTAGGTTTTTACACCATGTATGCTTACAATGATGGGTTAGTGAATGTATTTCTGCATGATAATTCATTTTTACAATGGCTACTGGAGACAAAAGAGCACTTGTAAATCATTGCTGTTCACATTTTATTTTGATTATGGGTTGTATAACTGACATATATGCATCCACCTGTAACATTTTAAAGGTTTATTGCAAGAGTCTAAAAATATACATGAGTTTATATATGTTGGATGACAAGTTGGTGTTGATCATACACTAGTCTTACATATGTGTCATGATGACCAGATGTAATAGTCAAATTTACCCCCCTCTGAAAGATTCCTGGGGAAAGAATTGGCAAGCTGATTTTTTTCCCTGCAGGGAAAGAATCAACTAGCAATTTCTTTCCCCCTTCAGCTGAATGTTTTTCTCCTGAAGAAAGAATTGGCTAGATGATTCTTTCTCCCCCTCCACAACAATTGGCTAGCCAATTCTTTCCCCCTCCAACTACACATGTTATACATGAAGAAAAATGAAAAATGAAAATTTATAAAAATAGATGCTAACTTATTTTAAGAATTTAATAACAACTGATTCCCCCCTGCAAATGAATATTTGTTTTTAAAACCAACCATATTAAATTAAATTTTAATGTTAGAACCCATCATATTAACAAAAAAAATATGAATGCCCTTTTGTCATCAAATGGGTTTATATGTTTTTAGTACTTTGTTTGGATTTAATATATAATTAGAATGTAAAATGAGGAAATATAACTATTTTAAGTTCTCACTTGGAAGAAATATGATTGTCCCCAAGGTTTTGTTTTTGTAAAGTTAATTAATCTCTCTGTCTTTCACTCTCTTCTTCTCTCATTTTCTCTCTCTTTCTCTTCCACTGTCTTTCTTTCCCTCTCTTCTTTTCTTTCTCTCCTTCATTCTCTTCCCCTCTGTTTCATGTCTTTCTCTCTCTATTTGTCTCTGCCCCTTGTCTTCCACTTTGTCTTGCTATCTCTGTTCCTATCTGCCTGTCTTCCTCTTTCTTTTATTCTCTCTCATCCCTCTCTTTTCCTCCCTGTCTTCTTCTCTTCATTTCTGTCTTCTACTCTGTCTTCCTCTCTCTCTCTACCTCTGTATATCTCCTCCTCTGTCTTTCTTCCTCTGTCTTTACCTCTCTCTTCCTCTCATTTTATTCCATGCATAAAACTGCCTCTTTTCTCTCTCCTTCCTAGTCTTTGTGCATCTCTCTTGACATTTTTCCCTCTTTCTTATCTCACTCTCTTCTTCTTTCTTTCTCTTTCTCTCTCTTTTCTGTCTTTCCCTCTCTTTTCTTCCTGTCTTCCTCTTTTTCTTTCTGTCTTCCTCTTGTGTTCCCCTTGCTTCCTCTCTGTTTTTATCTCTCTCCACTGTCTTCCTCTCTTTTCCTATATTGGTCTTTCTCTATTGCTTCCTCTCTCTCTCTTTTCTCCTCTGTCATCTTCAAATTGTATGAGGTGATAGCAATTGTATGTTTTGAGCTATAAGCTTTGCAATTTCATTAAGCGAAGACAGCTACAACATTTGCTGAAATAGTATTGTCAGACATATGCACTCCACAATGGTTACTAAAATGCTTAGCAATTACCACAACAACAATGTAAATAAATATTTACAGGACAGTAATATGGAGTCAAATACTGTGTGGACAACTGATGCCAAGATTATGAGTGCAACTTCACTGTTGTCTACTGACATTATGTGTATAGTAGTAGTGGATCCAGTTCCAAAGGAGTTATCCAGTATGATTGGTTGAAGTACCCAGCATATTTTTCTTTGGACACTTTCACTCACTATAGAATTTATTTACAAAACCTTACAAATGACCATTTGAATGTGTGTGTGTGTGTGTGTGTGTGTGTGTGTGTGTGTGTGTGTGTGTGTGTGTGTGTGTGTGTGTTTTGGATTTTTAATGTAGCTTTGAGTCATATTACTGCAATGTCTACAGTGTGGCAGTTTATAGTGTTGTCCAGCAATGAGGCATCATCCTGCAGACATGTAGCATCATGTCCCACCCAGTCACATTATCCTGACACCAGGCTGACCAGTCTTAGCACTAACCTCTTAATGCTCAACGCTAAGTGAGGCAGATGCTAGTACCATTTTTATAAGTCTTTGGTATGACTCAGCCAGGGTTCGACCCACAACCTCCCACATCACAGGTGGATGCTCTAACCACTTAGGTCATAGGAGTAGTCCACATTTTAATGTAGTGTTAGTTTGCTAAGAAGAACCAGGAAGATTCTTTAAAAGTTGTGTCTTATACCATACAAGTGACTTTTGAAATGCTATTAGTCTGAAATTGTAACCTCTATTACCTGTAAAGGTTCATTTGAAATAAACCATATGTGAGATTTTGTAAAGTGAACCATTACCTGCATTATATTTCAAATGTGGGCCTTAAACAGATCAGGAAAGAGTCCATTAATGAAAAGAAACAAATAATAATCAGCTAGTTGATTCTGTCACTCCACCCCCACCCCCAATTTATTTTATGACCTGTTATGTGTATGGTATTTCCTTATGTTTAATACCAAAGAGACAATTCATAATAAGGAACCAATTGGTTGAAGTGGTGAAAGAATCAGCTAGCTGATTCTGTCCCCCCCCCCCATTTGTTAAGGAATCCATTATATTTTGATATTGCACTTGTAGGCCATAAGTGTATTACCAAAGGGCCCATTAATGAAAAGAAATTATTTGGCTGAAGGGGGAAAAGAATGAGATAGCTGACTCTTCCCCCTTCCCCATTTGTTAACTGACTCATTACATATATACATGTGGCAGCTTATTACCAAAGAGTCCATTATTGAAAAGAAACTAATTTTTTGAGGGGAGGGGGAAATAACTAGAGGGGGAAACTAATGGTTTGTAAGGGAGGGGGTAAGAAATAATTAAGGGGTTGGGGTTGAAAATTGCCAGTTAAGAAAAGGATAGTGGAATAAGCTAACAATTTTTACAGATTGATGTTGTATTATAATTAGATAAAGGATTTTTAGAAATGATTTGTACATGGTTATAATTCCTGCACATTGTGAGATCAGCACTTTGACTTTGGGCACTTCAATATTATATAATTTGTTTTACAATACTCAGTATCTTGTACCAAGCAATACATCATCCAACAAATCACCACTGATAATCCAATCAGCATAGTTTCAACAGCTCCAGTTCATCACCATTAATATCAAAAGCAAGAGTAATAGGCCATGTGATCCAGCTCCAAGATCAAAGGTCAGAACTTCTATATAGGTGTTACTTATATGTAATTAAATTGCTTGTGTGTTAGTTTTAAAATTCTTTTTATTTTATTTTTGTTTCATTACATTTTATTGTAATGATTATTTTCACGGGATTCGATATTTTCTTTTAGTAATGTTGTTTATTTAAGACAAAAAGGTGTTACATGAGTAATACTTTTAGTTCACCTTGGTCTGCAGTAGTGTAAGCGATATGCGAAAACGATTGGCTATTGCCAAGGTCATTTCATCTAGTCTGAATAAACAATGTTTTATTTTTAAATTTATTTCAGAGTGAGAGTAGATAGAGGTTCTTGCTACTTGACGAATTGAATTTTTTCCTATTGCGCTGTTCAAGGGTTAGGAGACCACGTAGTCTGTCTCGCGAGAACGGGATGATAATTTGGGTGGATATAATACCCTTCCTGAGTGCTAATCAGTCAATTGTATTTCTAAAACCTTGAAGGCTGGATAGGTTTTAATTGTTGAAACCAGATTGTTTTAGAAATTCATTTGTTTTTGGAATTTAATAATTTATTCTCTACAAAACCAAACGAGTGTACCGTTTATAAATTCTGGGAGAAAGAAATTCAGTGGAAATTTATTTGGAAACATAAACTGTTATTCAATTGAGGAATTGTTGCTATTTGTACAACGACCACATCTGACGTCATCGCCTTCCATATTGGAACATCGTCGAGATTCGAACCTGGATTATAATAGAACTATTTAGTGATAGGACTTGTATTTTTCATTCTTAGGATTAAATTTTGGATTATATTCACAAACCTATTTTCCAATTTTTACATTGTTTTCTAGGGAAATAAATTATTTTGTTAAAATATACAAAGTTTGTTGACTTCACTCTTTTCTCTTGTTATTATTGTACGAGCCTACACGTAACAATAGGCCTGTACAGAATTTCATTGGACTAAGGCATGGCTTTGAGAGGTTGAATATTGTATGTCCACCTAGCAAATGCCAGCTTAGTAGCTCATACTTCAGCCAGGAAGAAATACAGTTTAAGAATGTCATCAGTTTATGATTTTCAAGAAGAAGATGAAATAGAGAATGACGATGAGACAGTAGAGGCTGGTGTGACAGGAGAGAGTAAATACATTTTATACTGTTTAAATGAATGATATATATACAACAGAATTTCTCTAATATATCAATTGAAACACTTCATGATTAAATACCTTTACAAAGAAAATGGAAATTACTAAATTAATTTCTTTATTTCTACCTGAAACAATTTTGAATAAAGTATTTTTTTACATATGTGTCACAGAAACAAGCAAATTAAAGAACGCATGATCTTTCATTTTGAAATTTCAGTGAAAGGTTTAATTTTCTGCAAATGAGAATTATTATCCCAGGATAGATATACAATGAAACAATGCAATAATCAAACAACCAGCCAGATTTTTTTGCACTGTAGTGGACCATTTCAGCTCCATAAAAACATTTCTAATTGATACAAGATCCACAGTTTGTTAGTAAAATTAGAAGCTTTCTTCCATGGAACTGACAGGGTTATGTATTAAGTATGTTTATTCTTCATTCCTTCTTCTTCTTCTTCTTAATAATAATAATAATAATAATAATAATAATAATAATAATAATAATTGTGCTGTAAAGAGAAAGAAACTAAAGCTGTTATTAATAGACACATAAACAAGTATCATTTTTGTAGGATCTGATAGCTGTTATAACTACACAAAGGATCTGCTCTCCTTCAGCACATGGTCTTTGACTCTCAGTGGACAAGGAAAGATTTGCATAAATCTTGATGACATAGATATTGATGCCTATGTAAAAGTGAAATGTAAGTATATTTCTATATTTTACTAGACAGTCTTACCAATGGGTGTATTTTTCCAGATTCTAGTTAGGGAGATGGCAAAATATTGTGTAAAGTTAATGAATTTTGTAGAACAAAATAAGTTTTTCTATGGATATATATTGTTGTTATAAATGCAGATTAGCTGGAATTGGATTAAATTTAACCATTGCAGAAAATATTCAAAAGGGCAATGTGTATCTTCACATGCAATAATGACAGAATTATATTATGTGATTTATTGACTAGTTACATATGCAACAGTTCTAATATCTGCTGGAAACATTTTCAAGACATATTATTGAGTTTTTGACCAGATCTCATATATCACACATTTTTACATTCATATGCAAATTTGTTAGCCAGAAAAATTCAGCATGCAAATTCATTCATGGCGAGTAGCGAGCAAATATCTTGACTGAGAAGCCAATCTCTGAAATTAATTGCACCACTGTTCACTAGAGAATCAAGTTGCAATTACTTGCTGACTGCGACTAGGTACAGTTCCCAAAGAATCAGGTTATAACAGTCTTAGTTGGTGACACCTATATTGATCGTCACACACACCCTCCAAATATTGTGTGAACTTGATCACCATTGAAGTTTACATTGTTAAGATAATTATTTGTGATACGTAAATAGAAAAACTAATCAAAACTAATTTAATATAACAAGATTTAAATATCCTATGATTGATTACCAGTTGTTCACAGTATGCATTTGTCAAAAACTTTGACCTGTCATTCACATCAATCAGATATAGTGTATTCAGATTTCTCATCTCAAACATGACTATACATCACAAGAAATTATGAATTCAGATCTGTGAAAGAAGCATTTTTTCAAACATAAAAAGATAAAAGTTATGCACAGGTTAAATCACAGTCTTAGGTTTTAAATTTGACTTAAAATGACTCATGTCCATTTTAATTGGACTTTACCATTTTGTCGACATTCCAGTTTTAAGTCAATCTCATGATTTTATCACATGAAATATATGCATAAAAGAAATTAAGAGACAAATGGGTGATTTAACAGAAGTTGGTTTCAGATAGTGTATGTATAAGTTTAGAATTGAAGATGCTATTGTATCTTTTCTTATAGATCCAGATATAAATTACATGTTTGGAGCAATTGAAGAATGTGGACTTAATAGTGGCAAAACACGTATAAAGGTAATTAACAAAAGCATATTAAATTATCTTTTGTACATATACCTTGAGAACTCTCTTGTTTTGTTTAAAATGTGGACTGACTTGTTCCTTACATTGAACTAGTCAATTTATGATTAATATATTGTTTAACTGATGTGAACAGGCTGCATATCTCTTTTCATGGGTTGATCCGTTGGCATGTCTCCAAACTCCATCAAATTATAAATTTTTCACATTTCATCAATGATATAAATTTTATTTGTAACCTGATAGCAAAAATGTCAGTGATGAAGAATGATTATTTATAACAGATAACATCATTTAAGGAAAATATATATCTCTCTTTCACTTATTCTTTCATGCAGGGATTATTTACATGCTGATTTCCAGCTGCAATTCTTTTATTTCTGAAGACAATGTGCTGTGTAATTATGATTGCCTATTTTTGTCACTGGGAAGTTAATTTTATTGTGATCCAAAATTGTTATTGTTTAAATGTTGTTATTTGGTATTGATATGTTAGTCTGAAGCATAATAGTGAGTTAATGGTGGTTGCAGGTGGATAAATATATGATCCAGGAAAAGCTTTGTCACGAGTGTATATGGACACAAGCTCACCATTTTACCAGGTACATCAGTTTAGTAGTAAATTTTATACAAGAAAGATTTGTAATAACAGTTTTAAAGGTGTGCATTCAGAAATTCAGATATGTGTGGCAAGGAAAACTATGAGCAGAAATTAAAGCAGTCTGCAAGTGGTTAATTAAATAACTGATAAACTAATTGGTAAGTATGTAATTATCTGTAGATCACTGATTCCTGAGAATACAGAGAACTTGTGCAGAACAATATGGCTCAGTCATGATTTGATTGTGAACCAGTAGTAACATGCATTTTCCATAATGCCATAAATTTGCTTTTGTGCAGCAGTTATAAATCCTGTTTTAAATATTATTTTTCTTATTCAGCCAATAAATAAAGGATTGTTCATATGAAACAATTTGTGTGGCCAGTATCTGCTTTATATGGATTTTATTATGCCAATAGATGACTAAATAAAATATGCTGCTGTCAGGATATTAATAAATGTTCCAAACAGTTCCAGGAAAATTATATTTTACTTTAACAGAGTATTTTATCAACAGGTTCTGGGAATGAAGCTGGATAACTATGATTTTGCTCTTCAAGAACATAGAAAAGAAAAACTGAAGGAGGCTTTGAAACTTGCAAGACAGGTGTGTTAGACTGACTAGTCATTATCAAAATACTGTGAAACTTCTCTAAATCATATCATCAGTCTGCCAGAATCCCCACAGGACCTAACTGATTTAGTCACGATTTTTTTCCTTCTTAAATATCATTTTCCTGAGGAAACCATACCCCCCAACTCTAAATACAGAAACACACTTTGATTTTAAATTCAATTTTACACTTTAAAAACTCAATTGAAAAATAGAAATATATTTCAGCTGCTAAATTCCTAACACATGCTGAAACAGATTAAGTTAACTGGTACTATCATAGCCTACTCTGTGAGACAAAGAACTTGAAAATGTTCCAGCGGGATGTGAGATTAAACAATACTAAAAATACCCACCAGCACAGATTAGGGCTGATAATAGGCCAATCTCAAGTCTTTGTACCATACAAAAGATTGAACGTTTAAGGCTGATTGCATGTACTAATAATTAAATGCTTGTAGGTAAGCCATTTGCGAAAAACATTGTTTTTCTGCTGAATACCTAATTCTGAATGATGCTATTCATTTTTATACATAATCAATATAACACTGTTTACATGTAGATTAAATTAAATATGAGGTCTTTTATAATCTGGCATGTGGCTTTGCATTTGATGATTTGTTGATGGAGGCTGACATGGCAGTATTTTATAAGTGTTGACTTCCATATTAATGCAGAAAGTGATAATGGCAGTGAGGATGATGATGAAGCTGCTATTCCCTTAGCTTGACTGGCTTCTGAATTATGACTAAACAGCAACCATGAGCACCTATCTAATTTTTATAATGACATTCCTGTTGAGGATAATTCTGATTCATTAAATGCATATATTTAACATAAAATAAACAAAAATCAGCTTTCTTAATTTTGTGCACTCTTACACACATATGCTGATGCTGTCATTATTGCATCTTTGTCTTGTCACATAAACACTCTAACACTTTATTCACATCTGTAAAATCCTCAGTGAACAATTAACATTTCAAAACCGATAAAAATTTGGGTCCTAGGGGTTTTTATAGTATATCAATTTAGTAAATTGTAACAGTTCAGTACCAGCAAGTTTTGGAATCATTTTAAAATTCAGCTTTATCCTAATACTTTTTTTGATGATATCTTTTTGTTTGTAATTAGACATCAACTTCCAAGTGATTGGTCAGGATGTCTAATCTACTTTCTAACCAAGGTCCTGTTTTAATAGACGGTAGATTTATATCACTGATCAAATAGAAATTACTTTGCAACAGTTATGTTAAAAACTAAGCAACCTCACATTTGTCCTACATAGTTTTCAATAAAATAATAAATATTACCCATAATTTACTTTTACATGTCTGGATGACCATATTACTTTATCATTATTGACACTTTCCTTGGAGCTAGATGAAGATATAACTCATTTTATTACCTAGCTCTAGCTTTGTTGTAGTTTGTTTATGGCATAAAACTGAGTTAATTATTGTGAAAGGGAGAAATAGTTATATATAGTATTTCTCAAATAAAATTTTATTCTACTAATATTTGAAAGTTTTAACAAACAAAACACAGCATGTGTCATTCAAGCTAAACCTTTCTGTCATGCTTTCTTTGTCATGATATTTTCACATGCATATAATTCTTAGACATGGTTTATAGGTCCAGAGTTTTACTGCACAGATGTCAAAATATATTCATATATTATATGTGCAGCCTTGATACATGTCACTTTGATTTACTTTAAACAATATAATAAAGATAACTGCTGGATGAGCAATTATAGCCCTATGCAAGTGAACTATTCCAAAATGAGATACAATAGATGTAACTGATACACAATATGAAAATGAAGTTAGCACAGTGCTAGTTTTGAACCAGTGTTGACACTCAAGTGTTCATTTCATTCTGTAATAAAGTAATTATTGAGAGTAAATTAAGAAAATACTTGAATAAAATTTTATAGATGGGCATATATGGTAACAGAGTTAATTTGATTTGGTTTTCACTTCAGAGTCCAAGAATTCATGAGTACTTTTCAGAGGAGAAGATTAAAACTTTGTCTTTTTCTAAGGAGGCTATGATATTGGAGGTAAGATTTTATTCTTTGTGTTTTAAAATACATTTGTTATGTATAGGTAAATTGAATCACATACTTCATTAATATTTGTTGAAACATATTGTTACATTTTTAGTTGGTATCATTGCCTGACATTCTACATAAAATATTAATCACTTGATTCAGTAAATAACTTATTTGCTTGAAATAAACAACATAAGATGGGCAGCAGACAATGTTTACCATCGGCTGACATGGCAGTAAAGGTGAGCCAAGATAAGGGATCATGAGACCAAAGTATATGCAAAAGGAATCAATAAATGTCATGGACCTCTTATGTTATCATTATGTATTAAACTTCATTTAAATAAGCAAATGATTGATTAATGTAAATGAAGAAATGTAAATTCATTATCTTGTAGTGCTTTTAAGGTGAGTTGAGGGTTTTCTTATATCTAAGAGTAGTTAAATAATATGACAGTAATATCTGGTATGCTAAAGAATGTGGGTGACTATTTTCATTTATATATTATTCTTACTTCCATAAATGTATAAATTATTGTATAGAAAACTACAGTGAAAGGAAGAATGAGACAGAACAAAATGCAAGCCAAAGAACTAAAGATAAGAAACTGGAACCAAAACATCACGCGAGTAGTTTAGTCAACAGTTCAACTTTCCATTGCAACAGACATATATTTGTCATCATTTTCACAGCAATATGAATATATAGATTTTTTGAGGTTTATTAACATCATTACTTAAAAACAACACCATCAGCAGAAACAACAGCAGTTACCATAATCACCATTATTTTATATCACTGACAATAATTTCAAATAGCTATTTGAAATCTTATAAAATATTTAATATTACAAAGCTCATAATTATGCAGTGTATTACAAAATGGAAACATTTCTGATTAAGTATTGATTTATTTGTTGTACATAAGTAGCTTACATATGAGTTTTGTCAGGAAATATTCTGTTGAGTTGTTTATTAGACACAAATAGTTACTGAGCAGCAAAGATGGATACATGCTAAAATGCAAGATAAGAGATTTGGTTGCTTTGGGTTTTCTGGTGGAGCTACCAATATGATTTAAAAGTGACTGACTTCAATTCCAAATTGTATTGTCATTTTCTGCAACACAATTATTAAACTGTGATTTATGTGCTTTCTTATCATTCTGTGATTGCAGATGAAAATAAGACAGTTTTTCTTCTGTCACTAGTTGTATGTCGAATACAGTTTATCAATACCCAATACCAATTATAGAAGATTATTTAGTGCTAAGGATATGACAAAACTTGAATAATACTGATGGTATGATGTGATCATATACTCTTTATTGACTCCTTCACTATCATCAGCACAAGGCCAGTCATTTCAGGTACCAACAACATATTTAAGAAATTTGGACATAAAAGTCAGTAGACTTTCTTTTATGAAAACAGTTGTATCTTTAAAGTGACATTAATCCACAAGTTATAATAATGTACAATTAGTTAGTAAATAATTTATTTTCAGTCACAATGGGAAAGGAGAAAATGCTTTGTCAGTTATGATTTTCTTTGTAGGTAATCTCTCCAAAAACTATTGGGCTGGTGGAGTACAATGCTGGAGCAATCTACATGGGATTACTGGAGGGTCAAGATATGATATACTGCAAAAAGCCATTAAGAAAACTTGAGAATGGAAATTTTAAATTTCAGTTTGCTAATGGTTTAGAAACAACATTAAATATGAAAGATATCCAGAAAATCAATGAAATATATTTCATCACCAAATCTGAACTAGAGATAGTGAACACCCAAATATCTGTTATGGAAAAGGAACATGGACAAATAAAGGAAGCAATTGCATTATACATTAAAAGTTAAGCACAAGTATGAATTACTGAACCACTCTCAAGAGATTCATTGGTTGATCTCTCAAGTAAGACCTGCCTCCTTACTGCAAACTCCCTCCTTGTAGCTAATGAGTTTCACTCTGGGAGTACTTGATTTGACTGGTAGTAATAGTTCTCCTAAAGTATTATGATTGAGTGATTATTATCAACGAAACTTTATACTACAACTGACTGGTTATTAATGGGTAAAACAGCATCTCTATGTAGTCACTAGGTCACATCGATTATTTTTTAATTATAATAGAAGACATGTCTTTTAGAGTGTGTAGAAATTTGTATATTTAACCACATGCCTTTAAATCACCAAAGTTGAACCTCAGGCAACCTTTGAAATGGAATTTTTTATGCAGATAATATATGGAATATATCTTGTTAAAACTGTTAAGATTTAAATATGTTACAAAATATCATCATATAGAAGCAAAGTTTTACATAATTATGAACATGTACCTTTGAACTTGAAACAAAAATTCATTATGGTTTTGTTTACTGTTATGTTTAAAGCTTTAGTCACTTCTCTTATGTGATGTCAGATTTAAAAATAAAATGGATTACATACTTGATAATATGCTTCCTGTTACTCTATCGGAAATAAATACTATCATCCAATATGTGCCTCCTATCCCTTTTTATGAAATATTCAAATAAAGACGTAATATCAATTGCAAGTTTTCCTTCATTCATTTACATTCTTATTCCATAGACAAGTTATTGGTTGAACAGATTATACATGTTAGCTGTACT